>BMAU01000024.1:0-86930 GCA_019973935.1 Trichonephila clavipes | reverse complement strand
TCAGGGGCTCACTTTCTTTAGGTGAGTACGGGGTTCACGCTCCCAGGTGCCCTAGTGATCTTTCCTTCTCCCTAGGGGTTTACTGTCTTTGGTAAACACGGGCTTCACGAACCCGGGGAACCCTAGTGATCCTTCTCTATTTTCGGCCCTCTTTCTTGCCATTCCAGTTTCCCTTTTCTTCTTTTCCCGTCCAGACCACAGACCTATTTTTAACAATGAACTTTGTTCCAACTTTTTTTTCTAGTAAAAAAATTGATATTTTTTACTACCATATTATGGTTTACACATGTTTTATTACGATCTTTTAATTTTCGTTTGTTATATTTCTTTCAATATTTCGATTTTGTTGCTTCTTTTATGTTCGATTATTGATTTTTTGTGTTCAACTTATTTTCTTTATTTTTCTGCCACGAAGTCCTGTGGCAGACCAGGACTGAGTGGAATGAAGTTGTGTCTGATGTTTTTTCACTTTTGGTATGATGACACAACGGACTCCTCCCTGGGAAAACGGGCACTTGGAGCGGGGTTTTGAACTTTTGAGGACCTTTGGACTGGTGAGGTGGGGTCTTGGAGGAAGCAGCCATGTAGAGGGTACAGGAGAAAAGCTGAGTTTTGCGTCTCAGACCGCCAGATAGTACAGGAGCCCGGGACAGCCTAACCAGCATGTCCTGGCTGCTCTATCAGCTGGTGTATAATCCCGCCTGTCTTGTAGTTCCAGGTGGTGCCTGGATGGGGTCCTGCATTGCAGAGCGGGGGGCTCTCCCGAGGCCACTACTGGTTGCTAAATCTAGGGCTAGCCCTACCAAACTGGTCCTCTGGAAATCAAAAGGAATTCTCCTCCTCCTTTCTCAAAAAAAAAAAACCAAAATAAGTAAAATTAAGGAAAAAACTCAAAACGCATTTTTTAAAACCCCCAACCCACCCTACCCAACTCATGATGCTCAGCCGATGGATGGTAAAGACCTCATATCACCCACAACTGCCATTGATACTATTGCTACGCATTCTCGATTTTTACTTCTATCAATACCTAACAATGAAATGTCACGAAAATCTCCCTTTGCAATACAGAAGGCCCTTCAAGGAATAGGTGGAAACCCGAAATCTGTGAAGAAATTACGTTCTGGGGACTTATTAATAGAAACCATATCTGCACTCCAAACAAAATCTTTCTTGCTGGCAAAAACATTTATAGACTCTGCTTTAACAGTTACTCCCCACAAATCATTGAACTCTTGTCGTGGTGTCATATCCGAGCCGGACCTTTTATACGCTTCAGAAGGAGAAATACTCGAGGGACTTTCTGACCAGGGTGTTACCCAGGTCCGAAGAATTACAATACTCAAAGACTCCACACGTTTCCCTACTAAACATATCATTTTATCTTTCAATAGTCCGAAATTACCTACTACTATTAAAGCCGGATATTTAAATTGCAAAATACGCCCATATATACCGAACCCTCTGCGCTGTTTCAAATGCCAGAGGTTCGGACACTCTCAAACTGCCTGCAGAGGACAATTGACGTGTTCTAGATGTGCAACCGTTGGGCATCCTTCCACGGATTGTACTCTAGAGCCGAGATGCGTTAATTGCTCCCAATCCCATCCATCAGACTCAAAATTGTGCTCAAAATGGAAAACCGAAAAAGAAATCCAAATTATTAAAACAAATAGAAATCTAACATACCTAGAAGCACGAAAACTAATAGCTCCACAATTATCCCAATCCTACGCTCAGGTTACCAAACTCTCGACTACAACCACTACAACTCAAACTGATGAAAATATTACCAAAATAGTTTGCCCACCATTAAAATTGTTACAACCACTAGTATCCGTTACACAGCCAACTATATCTTCCTCAGTCGCTGCAGTTACTAAACCTTCTTCATCAACTCAGACACTACTTTTGCCATCAGCATCTTTTGTCACAGTACCTTCGTTATCAGAATCTCAGCCATCTATTCCTTTAATTGATACTGCTCCCACCACATCTAATAATTTATCTGTTCTTGAACCGACCACCACTATATCCAATACCATACCCGCTATATCCCAGGATGCAAATCAAACCTCAAAGCCCCGTAGAAAGAAACGTCCCCCAAAAAACCAACCCAACACTATAAAACCGAAAATAGAAATTAAGACGGCCCCTCATAGACCTCGAAAATCTGGACCTACTGAGTACACAACGGATGAGGAGGACATGATAATATATGACGTGGAAGATGAACCTGAGCCGAATCCACAATACGTTTTAAATATGAATGGCTTCACCTATAAGGGAGAGATGGTTAATAAACCAAATCATTCATTTATTAAATACAACTTTGATACTCCAATAAAAAAACCGTTTTAGCAACATCAAGTGGTAACATTCTATTTTAAATAACTTGGTTAGGAACTAAACATTCTTTTTTTAACTTGGTGGGGAAAACCCCACCAAAATTTATTACCTTTCGCTTTTACAAATTTTTAATGAGATCTTCCTATTTTACCCATCACCATTTTTTACTAATTTTATACTTTTAATGCTTAAAAGGTTGTTTGGCGCAGTTTAGCCAAAATTGGCTCTTGCGCCATAAAACAATACACTCACTCACTCACTCACCCGTTTTTCCGCCAAGATACCCTCCAACAAACTTTTAACCGATTCTTCGTTATAGTCTTCACTCTGACAAATTCTATTCTTAATTTATGATTTGGTTAGAGTACTATTGACTTCGACTCCCAAATCTATCGCAACCTCTAACAATACCTCTTTTGTTTGCTTTAAAAGAAACGCCATCGTGCTTTAATAAATACAACACTAAATCCAATCTCAATTGTCTCTAAAACAAATCAAATATCCAACATAAATCAACACTACACTATACACTATACTCAGTTGTACTCCACAAACTTATACAACTACCAAACGTAACTAACCGTACACTAAACCTAGACTTTAATTATACTTCACAAAATAATAAAAATACTCAGAGTAACGTGACAATACACTACGCAAAAACTGTGCTAACGAAGCAAATATACTACTGTATACTACGACCTAACTCAATAAACAAACATACATACAAACATAGCAAATCAATACACTGCAAACAAACTTAATAATTTCTGTAGTCTCTCAGTCTATACTTTTAACTTTATCTAGTATTATTTTCCTTACAAAATTTTACATTAACTAAAAATAATGTTTTGCTGCCCCGATACGATACTCAAAGAAAAAGACTGACCTTAACATTGCAGGTGAAAACACTGGAAACCTCTTCCTTATCCTTCTCCGGGAAAAAACGGAAGGCAGGCACTTCGCGGGCACTCTTCACAAGCAGGAACGGGAGACACTTGCATCCAGCACTTCTCACAGCTGGGAAATCCAGGAATTAGGGGTCATTAAACTCGCTTCATCACAGTCGCACACGGCTGGCCCTTTTTTTTCTTCAATTAAAATAAAGGATTCGGGCATCTGTTTACTTAAATGCCGGATCAACACCGCTGCCACCAATTTCATATATTTATATTAGCTGTAACGTCGTGAGTAGCTATCCATCAATAAACAAATCTTTACAGCTTAATATACAAATAAAAGCAAACTTTATTTGCTAACAATTTGTAAATGAAGTAATATAAACCCAGATTAAATGCCAAGCCGGTGTGGTCAGTTCATATACTCATGCTCAACGCCACCGGCGTTCATCGTCTTTTTCACTCTCTCTCGGGGATTTCTTTTTTTCCGGTCTTTTTCTCTTTCTCTCTCTCTCCGGGTCTCTTCTCTCTTACTCTCTCTCTCCAGGTTTTTTTCCGGTCTTTTTCCCGTGTCCTCAAAAACAACCCTTTTTAAACAACAGGGGTGTTTTCACAACACGCCCCTCGCTCCTTCTTATTCGCAGGTCAACAAAGTCTCTCTTGACCTCCCTCGTCCTATTGGCGCATAACACGCCAAAACACACCCGAGCTGTCTGGTCCAAGGCGCCATAGTTCCTTGTCCGCAGCTGGACACACTGGCCCATCACGCCACCTGTTTCTAGTATTCCCTTTCATACAACACTAGAAAAAGACAACATGGTTATTTTTAAGATAGGCTTCGCCTATTGTCAATGGGGCGCCGAACTCTTAAGTCTATTATGCCGACCCGTCTGCTAACTCCACTCCCTGAGTTCAGACAATAAACAATGGCCCCATGGCCACGTGCACCGGTCATTCCACAGCTGGTTGATCGTAAAACATTCAGGGACAATCGATGGGTGAGGCACTTGTCCTTGACCAGCTGGTAAAACCATAACATTTATCGAAAGATGGGAATTCACGACAATAGACTATGTCACAAGCATCAATCATTAATTGCAGTTCACTCGTCATTTTCCGGTTTTTCTAGGGTACGGAATTTCTTCTCTAAAAATGGCTTCAAAAGTAGTGTTTTTTTTTTTGTCGTAGGTGGTTAATTATTTTCACTATTTATAATCGACGCTCCGGACATGTTAAATTCTTCGGGCATCCCAGATTCTTCGGTTGTATTGGCCTCAATGCTCTGGTAAATAATACCCACCGTGTCGTGTAGCCCTTTCCGTTTGTAGTTCCCCCAAAACGATCGAAATTGTGATATGCCACGCCAGTAAAAAGTTCAGGATTTTTTTTAATCATTTATGGACATAAACTGGATTATTCAAAAGAAGTATACGTTGTTTCAGTTTCAAGCTCCTCGATGCTCTGGGAACTTATACAATGGCCGTATCGATTAATAATGTCAATAATTTTCCTACTGCTTGTTAAGCTCTTTAAAGTCATACCTAACATGATTTGTTTTGGGTTTTCACATGACCATTACGGACATTAAAGATGACATCTTGTGAATAAGAACGAACTTTTGACGAGCACGTTTCATGCTTTTTTTTTTTCGTTTTTTATTACATCCACATGGAAGGGTAAAGTAAAGGTATTAGGGTAAAATCCTAGGAGGACCCACTGGTGTTTTTGGTGCCAAAAACTTTTCGCCAAAAAGCGCCAAATTGAAGGTTTTCAAAAAGGCGTCAATGACGAAAAACTCTTGGGAAGTGTATGTGTCAGCGGGGGAGGGGGGAAGGGGGATGAAATGAGCGTTTCGCAAAGATGTAATCGAATGAATACATTAAATTAATCATTATAAATAGATAAAAACGGAGAAAGCAATGAAATTCATTTAAAAAAAACATTCTAAAACCAGTGTGTAGAACATGATATACAATTTTAAAAAAGGACGTAAGGGGCGTTTCGCAAAGATAAAATCGAAGAAATACATGAAATCAATCTTTTTAAAAGGCACTTACCTTACGCTTGCATCTCGTCATGTTCCGTTGGTGGATGCAAGGATTCCGATGGATGCAAGGAATTCATGAAAATTGTCATCCACCAACTTGTGACCGTTGCCGAACCAATATCTCGTCAAATGCAAGATAATAGTTATAGCAAATTTGCTTTCGCTAAACCAAGTGCCCTTTCTCACAATCCGAACGACGTCGTGGGGATTATCTTTCGACTGGCTGCGGCAACGCCATTCGTAGCCGTCAACCGTTCCCTTTCGCTCTTAAAAAAGGAATTCTTATTTACACCTCGGACATTCATAACGAGAAGCAATTAAATTAGCTTTCATACACCATTCTAACGTCTCTTTCTTCCCCTTTGTGCCCAGGAGCACAAAGAAACCTATCGTAGCCTCACTTTCAAGTAATTTCCTTTCACAAGCCATTCTTAACAAAAACAGGTGGAACCTTCTCAAGCGAAGTCAAATGTCAAAAAGACGTTTTTTCGGAATAGGCCAAAAATGTTGCACTTTTTTAGGGTTGCCATTTTTTCGGTGATTTGAAAATCCAAATTTTTGGATGAAATGGAAGGGTTACCATATTGTAACCTTTATCGCTCAAAATTTGGCGACAAAAAATTTGGTGACCAAAAGTGGGTCCTCCTAGGACTCAACCAGTATTAGCAGTGGCGCACACAAGGGGGCAGTCTTGAGGGTCCGGACCCCCAAAAAAAAAAAAAAACCTGATTTTTTTTCCTGATTGACTATAGTTCTAAGTATATAGTACGTAAAATTTAATTAAGTATTTATTAATGATTAATTTTATTACATAATGCTAATTATTTATTCAATAACTAGTTTTTTACTGTGTTTTGTTCCCGAAAATCGACAAAATCAAAAGGAGCATGATACAAGAATGGTGAACTATAGTAAAAAATTTGACGTGTTTTCAAAACTTTTGAAGTTAACTTCTTATGGCACAGTAGGGAGAAATTTCCGTTACGCGTTACCAGTTACGTTTAGCGATGAACGTAATGTAGAAATGAATGATGTTTCGAATTTTACCACCGTTTTAAAAAACGCCATCTAATTCATACTATATATCTCAGACAAAAAATAATGACAGAATCGGAAAAATCATTTTTTTCGCCACGATATGATAATTTTTTTTTAACAAAATAATGATTTTTTCTATTTTTTACGACTTTTTCAAAAATGAGTCAAAATTGATACGCTTTTATAAAAATGGTTTCTAAATCATTCCCTTTAAGTTTCCTTTCGAGTTAATGAATTGATATTCTATTCTAAATAAGTTCATGCTTTTCTCTTTTAGAATCGGTTATAAAAATAAAAAAAATGACGAAATCTTTTTTTTTTTTGCGATTTTTCAAAAAATACTCAACATTTTAATTAAATATTTAATATTTTAATTATTTATAAAAATAATCTAACGAAACTTTTTTTTTCATATGTAGAATAGTATTGAAAAAAATAGATTAAAAATTACGGCTTTTAAAATTTCTTTTGTGTTTTTCGTCTATTAGCCCTGAGCTAGCCCCACCCTTTCTCCTCATTCAACAGCAACTTTAACAAGCCTTTCCTCTTTTAGCCTTGCGATACATACTTTGTTTTGTTTTTACCTTACCTAGAAGTCAAAATATAATCAATTTTATGAATTAAAAAAAATTGGAAGTGAGTCTTTTTAATCTACCTGAAGTAGGCATTTAAATGGTTCAAGATCTGTCTAAAATTAGTTTAAGGAGAGTTTATTGGATATACAGTTTTAAAATTCTTTTAAGGGGAAGTAATACAAAAAATCTATTGTTTTAAAATTTAGTGGCAACACAACAATTCTTCCAACAGTTTGGCAATAAAAGATTGTGTTTACTAAATTTTCAATCGAATGGAATTTCTAAATACAGTTTTAAAAGTGAGTATTTAAATCATATATATGCTTCGGTGTAATAATTCCATTAAGTTGATAGTTGTGAAAGTGTTATATAGTTCTTCATTAATTTGTATTTTAAGACTACAATGGACAGTAATTTTTTAAAAAAATTTTTTACAACCATGCCCCAACTTTTTACTGGCTCTATGTAGCTTAGAACTTATAAAATATAAAAAAAATTGGTGAAAATAAAATGAGTAGTTTTTAAGAAATTTAAATATTTTAAAACGGTCCATTCGTTTTGATTTTTTTTTAAATTTCATATTTTCACCTGATTTAACTTTAAGCAATTCTTTACTAATGTATGCATGCAATGTAATGTTTTATATGATAATTTACAAAATATGGGTAAACGCAAATTTTTATATAAAAATTTCAGGAGTACAATCATTTCCTACATAAAAAACTTTAATTTCTTCTTTCACCCCTATCACTGAGAATTTTAATCATTTCCTACATAAAAAACTTTAATTTCTTCTTTCACCCTATCACTATTATTACAATGCATCCAAGAATTTATAACTGTACAATTAGATGAATACTTTTGGAAAGTTTTGTTATAATATGACAAAAATTGCAACGCATGGAACATTTTGAATTTTAGTTTCGAGGCAAATTTTTTATTCTGAGAAAAACATCTTTTTTTTTTATTTTAAGGGAAATTAACTTAGTTTTTTTTAAAAAAATTAAAGATATAAATATAAACGTGAAATTGAAAAACACTAATATCATACAAATAACAGATAGATGCAGAATATATATATAAGGTTCTGCAATATTTGTTGTAACAGTCACATTGACACAATCATCAAAAATATAGTATTTCAATGGGATTAAATTACAAAAATTCAACATTTTTGAGGAAAAATTTTCATTTTTAGAAAAACAGCTATTTTTATTCTCAAGGAAAATAACTTAGTTTTTTAAAAACAATTAAAGACATAAATATAAATTTGGAAAAACACTAATATAAGCCAAAGAAATTAACTTAATGATAAAATTAGCTGAATTTAATATCGAATTTTAACACCATCCTGGAACTTAAAATACTATGGCAGATGTGTTGCTTAGGAACCCGGTGGAAAATACAGTAGGGAAAAATGTTGCTTGTACAATAATTAGTGATTTGGTACTTTCGTGTCGGGAGCAATTAATCGAAGAGCAGAGAAGGGACCCTGAGTTAGATCATATAAATTATATCGATACCTTAAAAACCCAGAGATCAGCTCGGTTATAATGCGACAATCTGTAAGAACTTTTCTCGCGACTTTCGATTAGTTGCGGGCTTGTTATTTTATGCAAAATACGCAACTACCCTAGGAAAAATGAGAGTACATATTCTGCAATCGTAAAGAGGAGAAATAATACGAGAATTTCCTGACAAGCCCATGGCGGGTCATTTAAGACGACAAAAAATGTATAATAAAATCCGGGATGTTTGTTATTTCCCCTATATGAAAAAGTATGTTCAACAATATGTCTCCTTATGCCACGTATGCCAAACAGTCAATTATAAAAACACGTTACCAGCTCTGGTCGTTTAATTCCGATAGTAACAAATTATCCGAATTAGATAGTGACGTTAGATTTATTAGGTCCGTACCCTGCGTCGCGAGTTAGACAAAAGCGCTACGCATTAGTAATTACAGACCACTTTTCCAAGTGGCCCGAAGTCATACCCCTTAAAAAGTCTCAGCAAAAGTAATAGCAGATAGTTTATTTCATAATTATATATCGCGTTATATGGAGCTCCAATAAAAATGATAAGTGATAATGGTTCCCAATTCATATATGAAATTTTTGAGTAATCGATTGGGCATACAGCATGTGAAGACAGTTGTGTATAAACCTCAGTTTAATAGAACTGAGTTGCCAGTTATGTTAACGATAACCCTGAAACCTGTGACCAGTTCTTACGTGAGGTCACCTTTGCGATACGGATGGCAGTGAATGAGACTACAGTAAAGACCCCAGCAGAATTGTTTTTGGGTTGAAAATTGATTACCCTGCAGGCGAGATGTTCGTATTAGAATCAATGACTGGGTTTTGTTGCAGACACATACCTTAAGTTCGGCAGCGAAAAATGTGTTTGCAAAGTTTTAATCAAAGTTTGAAGGTCCGTATAGAGTTATAAATGTGCAGAATAATAATTTAGTAGTTGGGAAATATATTAACGGTCAACACATAGATCAAGTTCGATTTTATTATCAAAGGAAAAGTGACGAGAATGTGATAAGAGTTGAAAATTCGGATAGCAATGGTTCAAGTTATCAAGCGAGCGGTTTTGAGGGTGGGCGACCTAGATCAGATTGTTCACAAAATAGAAAGAATAGGAGGTCAGGTGAACGACGGAAGGTA
Source organism: Trichonephila clavipes (assembly GCA_019973935.1). Classification (NCBI taxonomy): domain Eukaryota; kingdom Metazoa; phylum Arthropoda; class Arachnida; order Araneae; family Nephilidae; genus Trichonephila; species Trichonephila clavipes. The sequence continues at coordinate 77,347 of BMAU01000024.1, read as the reverse complement.
AAGGGGAAAATGACAGGTCTTAAGGCGGATCAGGGTGAGAGGCACACGAAGGTTACCAATAGGCGTAGACCACATGTAGGGTCCTCAAAGGAATCCTTGCCACAAAAAGCAGAAGGTTAAAGAAGTGTAGAAAAGAAGTGATCGGTTATAAAAGATCTATTAATTCAAGATCAGGAGGACCTGAAAGAAAGCGTGGCAAAGCGCCAGTTAAACAGGGAGATAAGAGGAGCTTACCAACATCAACTAACAATTTTAAAAATTATAGAAAGAAAGTCCGGGCAGAGGAAGCAGCGATGCCAGAACGAGATACAAGCAGATACAATTTGTGGTCCAGGAGAAAAATAGCTGAGTCCAGACTATCCAGCGGACAAATTCAAGACCAAGGGGGACCAGTCTGGTCCAGAGGAAAAAGATATCAGGAGTTCAGACCCTGCAATAAAGATCAAGGAAGCAAGCAGCATTCAACAAGCTAAAGTCGTTATTAGACTAAGAGAGGACGGTCAGTTAGCGACGCTGACTGCTGTGCCGTTGGGACTGGGTTCGAATCCCGGAGAAGACATGGATGTTTGTAAATGTATAGTGCCTTCGTGGCAGGGGAAGGGGGGTACTGTAAATAGCCGTCGAGCCGCAAGTCCTCTCGTGAGGTTGGTGGAAGGGGAAGAGAGGTGGGAGGCCCCTGACCACCCCAGAGTGTTCTCCCTCTAAATTGGGGTGAAGCCAAGATAAATCGTTCTATCACCTGTATGGTGCTCAAAGCTACGCCTAACGACAGGTGTCACTTAGCCCTTTGCCATGATGAATTTCATGGACGTTGATTTGGCGTTTGCTGATCAGGTGGCATTAGCAACAATAACAACAGAGAGGACTGTCAAGTGGTCAGAATTCATGAAGCAGAGGAGTCCAACAGCAACAGCGCCAGGAATTAGAAAGAAATTCGACTAGTAGAAGGTCAGAGTCATTGGAAGTCCTAGTAGGAGACGTCAGCAATAGAACACATTAATCAGGTTATATCATTTCATTATATTCTTTTACTGATATGCAGTCAGGTGAATTATTGCAAGATGCAAGTCAATAGTTCTTTAAAGTTTTTTTTTTTTAAAAAAAAGGTGCAAAAGTTGACACTACAAAGAGGTACATTTTTCAAGAAGTATGAAAATGAACTTCTGTATTTGTAAATTTCTTCCAAAATGTAGAAAACAATTATATGTATACAGTTGTTTACTGCTGTTTATGACTTGGCTAAGATACGAGAATTGCTTAGGTTTGTTTAAAATGATTATTGTAAAAATGTTTGTATTGTATACTTAATATATTTATGTATTGAATGATATTAATGTACAGAGTGTTTTTTTTCCAGGTATAGAAGTTTAAGTTGGCATTACTTTCCAAGATGGCGACCAATTTAACAGCTGTCAAGGGATTTATTCTCAGTTTGGTTTGGCAATTCATCATGAATAAACTCGCGCCTGAACAACGCTTTCAAATTGTGCAATTTTATTTCGAAAATAATGGTCGATTTTCATACGCGAATTTTGTTTAGCGATGAAGCGCACTTCTGGTTGAATGGCTACGTCAACAAACAAAACTGCCGCATTTGGAGTGAAGCTAATCCACAAGTGTATGTCGAAACACCGTTACATCCAGAAAAACTGACTGTTTGGTGCGCTTTATGGGCTGGTGGAATCCTTCTTCAAAAACGATGAAGGCCACAACGTTACAATCAATGGTGATCGGTATAGAGCCATGATTACTAACTTTTTCATTCCTGAATTGAACAATCATGATGTCCAGGAGCTGTGGTTCCAACAAGACGGCGCAACATGTCACACAGCTCGTGCCACAATCGATTTATTGAAAGACACGTTTGGTGACCGCCTAATTTCACGTTTTGGACCTGTGAATTGGCCTCCAAGATCTTGTGATTTAACACCGCTAGACTATTTTCTGTGGGGCTATGTAACGTCATTGGTCTATGCCAGTGTTTCTCAAACTTTCAATACTGTTGCTATGCCACCCAATTTTCAATCATAATTTTTGTCGCCCCCTGTACAACAATAATGTATTTATTGCAATAAAAATGCACTTTGAGAGAGAGACGCTAAAGTTACAATACGATCTTAATTATAAACCGTACAAATTAATACGATAAGTGTATTAAATTTTGTATATTTTAAGTAATATATATATATATAATATATATATTATTTTTAAGAAAATTACTTAAAATATATATATTACTTATTATTATGTAAATTTTTCTTTCTCTAATTTTTAAATTGGAACAGATCGCAAAATGATATATTTAATTAATGATTTATTTCTCCTTCAGCATTCGTTTCTCAAAGTACAAATGTCATTAGAAAAATAGTCTAGTCTATGTTGCTCGCTATCATATCCATCACAATTGGCATTATAGGGTACGTTTGCGTTAGTCTGGGCAACCTATCGGACGCCTGCGCAAAACATGTAAAACCTCGTACAATTCCAGTCAGCTTTGGTCGACTCGATACTTTTATAGCTACCGAATCTAGCTTGTGAATGTACGTTTTTTTAAATTTACACGTTAATTGTAATTCACGGTAATTAAATATTTACGGCAGTAGATTAAAACGTAATCATACATACATTTTTAAGTCGTAAGCAAACATTCCACGATAATGAAGGATCAACAAGTACACAGACGAGCATGGTTTCGAAAATTAAATCAAGGCAATAACTATTCTCAAAAATACTTAAATTTTGGATTTACCACCAATGAAGTAAATGATGGGAAAAAAAGCCCCAGCTGGTTATGTGTCAAAACTTACAAATCTGAAGAACAACATGAGAAAGTTGTTTCTAAAACCATGTAAAATCGTTTAACTATGTTGGCAAAGAATTTCAAAAAGTATTTTCTGGATGAGGACAACTTGGTAGCAAGTTACGAGTGTGGATTAGGGATCTATTTCAAGATACTCCAGAAGGACTCTCAACTTCCGAAGAAGAAATCTTCATACATTTCACATTCAGTGAAAACTTAAAAGGCAATTTTGTAATAAATCGGTCTTTGAATTTTGGGTAAAGGTGGATGATGAAATTTTCCGTACTGAAAACAAAAGCACTTCGCCATTACTATTACCATTTTCAACATCCTACCTTTGTTAAACCGAAATTTTCTGCGGTGGCTGCTTTGAAGACAAAATATAGATCTCAGCTAAATATAGAAAAATAGACTCATAGTGTCAATTTCTGATATTAAACCTTCCTTTGAAAACTTTTCTCTACAAGACATGCCCATGAAAGTCCATAATAATTATCAAACTTGTTCTTAATTTAGTATTAAGAAATTATTTATAAAATACCTTCTTCAGTACCGATACATTAAACGTATACTGGCTGAAACACCGGCTCTTCGCACGAGTTCATTTTTTAAAAAAATATAACATTATTCTTGATATAATAGCTGAACTGTAACGAGAGTAAAACTGCGTGCACGACATTGTATACAAAAATGTAAAATGATTTTTTTAGATAAATGCTATAATTGAAAATAACTGTTTAAAAGAACTGTAATTTTAAGCCTCACAGAATTCATTTAGAATTAATGTTAAATAATGAAAAAGAATATAAAATTCCGATGAAGAATAATTGCGTTACTTTTTAATATTTAAAGTGAGAAGACTTCAAAATGTTTTAACCCAGGAGCAGGCGTGCACTCGATACTAACGCTAATGGTACTGTGGGGGGACTCAGTCACCCCAATCATTTGTTTATAATTATTTTTACTGTACACGATAAAAATCGGAATTCCACTGAATGATTTAATTAAGAGAAAGTATACTTACCGGCTTTCAAGGACTATTCAATTTTTCTTTGATGATTTGAGAAAAAATCCAATAAAACACTGAACTAAAATCATTCAAAAGTTCAAGACCTTAATAAAGGACGCAAATCAGAGACACTTTCATTAATACTACAGAAATGTTATTTTCTGGCAAAGCTGTCATATTTTGTTCCAAGTTATTGTAGTTTTAATGAGCTTTCATGATCGAGTGAGTGAATATTAACGTCGCACTGTTCAGCTACACGAGGGCTTTTGGCGACGACCTCGTAATTTTGAACAATGGTTGACGAGGACGATACTTGAGCTGGCCTCTTTTAACTACCACACCACTCCAACAAGAGGGGATGTTTGAGCTCTTGATAGATTTAACGTGCATCTCTCCCCTACACGGCGGGTCTTTAGTGGTACTGGGCTCGAATTCGTGACTCCTTTGGTAATCAACAAATAGCAAGTGAACTTTTTCTTTCTTGTGTCTTTTTGACAAGGCGAACTGAACCTTGTGGTACACTTATGGCTTCATATTTTAGGTTGATGGAGTTCTTTAGGAAGCAATTGAAAATTTTCCTTTCGTTTCATGTTCATGGCGTTTCTCAATCATGAATAATATGTATTTTTCAGCAGGTTTTTCTTTTGTTTGATCAGTTCCAACTTCCCTCAATAGAGATCACAGATGTCCCGTGCCACCGCTCCCGGTTTAAAAGTGTATTCAGAAAAAAATACGAATGATCTAAATAACCATACCAGTAAGTTTGAAAGTCAATCAAATGATTAACAAATGTATTATGCAGCCTGGCTGAAAAGTGAATAATATCTTCCTTTTCTTTTTTTTACTACTAATGTACAGTATTTCAATAATAATTACAGTGATTAATTGTTTATATTCTTAGAATTTTCTGGGTTTCGTTTTTTTTTAACGAGTAATATTTTATGTTAAAACGTAATAAAAAAAAATCTCTCATTGAGGAAATACAACAAATTAAACAAAATGTTTTTTTCTTTAATTTGGTTTTGGGATCTAAGATAGCTATTTGATGACGGAAAAACGCCAGATGGCAAACATAAATTATATCAGTGTTGTTGTGTATTTTTTCTATTATGGAAGAAAGTATTTTGCTCTACTTCCCTTTCCGCTTATTTTTTTAAAAAAATCTTGAAATTTTCGGTATGCTCGCGCCCCCTTGTAGGGTCATCGCGCCCCCCAGGGGGCGCGCCCCACACTTTGAGAAACACTGGTCTATGCGGATAAGCCACAAACGCTTGACCATTTGGAAGACAACATTCGCCGTGTTATTGCCGATATACGGCCACAAATGTTGGAAAAAGTCATCGAAAATCGGACGTCCAGATTGGACTACATCCGCGCCAGCCGTGGCAGTCCTATGCCAGAAATCATATTTAAAATGTAATGCCACAAGATTATCTTTCGAATAAAAAAATTCATGTCAATCGAATAATACATCGTTGTTTTATTGCAATTTAAAGTTCTATACCTCTCAAAAAAACACCCTTTACATCTAGTTTGGGGAACGCGGCGTAAATAGAATATTAACCATAACACTAACAGCGCTGCGCGATTAGAAGGGAATTTTATTTAGAAAACCAGATGAGGTGAAAATGTTGAAAAATAACTGGGATTTGAAATAGTGTACAAATTGTGAGATATCTAAGGTGTAATAGCAATGTGTGGAAAATTATTGTTGCAAATTATTTAAAGAGTTCTCATTTCAGGGTGGCTGACCCTGATCTTTTGAAGAAAAACATTTTTTTTTTTTCAAGTAGTAACTGTGTGCAGATGAATCCAGAAGATTGTAGTGGAGCCATATATTTTTGAAGATGAAAAAGTGTATAAAAAATTTAAGTTTCGGTTTGTGTACGGCCAGGTTTTTTATGGCCTTATTGTTCAAAAGCTTTTTTTTCCCTAGGTCCGTTGCCCAAACGGGGTACACCTTCATAAATTATGTAAAGGTTGATGATCTAGAATAAAGACATTACATATTTAAATAATGAGAATTTCGGTGTAATTATTTGAGCAGTGTTATTATCGCTATTTTAGAGTTAAAGTTTTGGGCGAAAATTTAAATGTAAAATTTGTTAACCTAATTTCTTTTGGGCCATTAAGACCCGCAAGTAAATGAAATTTCTCTTCTTGGAGGGGATTGTGACGGTACTTTTATCGCGATTTCTATTAATAGTCCTCTTGCGGATTTCTTTGGGGCCAGAATGGCAATTTTTTCCAACCAACTCAAGAGGAAAAATGGGTTATGAAAATTAGGAGTATATATATATATATTGGAATGTTAGCATTCGCGAGATCGCTATGTGTAGAGGTGGTCGCTAAGTAGAAAGGTAGTAGGAAGGTGATATGAGATATAGTCTAGAAGAGGAATATTAATTCTGGGAATTAGCCTAGCAGTGCCGGTGCAGATTAACCGAAAGTGGGTCCCAGTCTAACAGAGCAGAACCGGCTTACAGCCAGAACAGAAGTTATAAGGACCGTAGCTGCTTATCTAGGATAGAGCGGTAAGATTGATACATTAAACTTTAAGTATATATATAAGGCATTAACTATTGAGATAGTATTTAATCTATAAAGATAGATTCAGTGGTTAATTTCGCTATTGATTGGTAATACGTGTTGCGTCTTTTCATTTTTGATCATCCTTCTTAGATTATTCTCTTTGTTGTATTGTGTTTAAACTAAGATCTTAAACAGATTTTAATATGAATGATTTTAGTAGTTCTTCGCTCCTCCCCACAGGCACAGGGCGCGTGGAGAGTGTTGTTGTTGTGTCCCCACGGGTGAAAACCCCATAACTTTTTAATAAAAAAAAAAACTAAATTTTTCTTTATTGTTCTAAGTAGAAATTGACTTAATTATACTTTTCTAACTTGTTTAGCATCAAATTGTCAACAAACTGTTTGAAGTCATCCATTTTGTTATTCATTTCACCATTGTATTCAGCGTCTATATAATTGCGCATACTCTTCACAATGTTCCTCATTTCGAATGACGTGGGAACAGGAGCTGCATTATTCATTTCATTTCGGAATCTGCATCCATGATATTTTTTGGGCTTTGAAAAAACTCCAAAATGTACTTGCCTGTTATGAATGGTTCTGTACAGACATTATGATCATCTATTGTAACCAATTCTTCTGATAATAAAGTAGGATTGTAAAAACATTAATTTCGATTTCACAAATTCTATTATAAGAATAAAGGTATCACTTACCTTTATCTTCCGTTTCTAATGCCGGGGATAAGCTTGACCTAAAAGATTCGATTAAATAGACTCTTAAACAAGATAAGGAAAGTCCTTTTTGATGCAAAAAAGATTAAATGCATAAGGAAAGTAGACAACTGATACATTTCACGTTCGAATTACAGACTCAACTACTACTACTGACAAAAGTAAATCCGTGGAGGTCCCGGATGTTGAAGATCACCGTCAGAATTTAAGTCATCTGGCAATTCAAGGGTCTGAAGTCTCGGCTCAACTCCGGCTGCCTATAAGAAACACTGGAATAGGGCTGCATCGAAGAGGTTTCTGCCTGATGATGTCCACATATCTCCCCTCTGGTCTTCAGTCCAACTCCACCATTAGAAATACTGGAACAGGGCTGCATGGAAGAAGTTGACGCCCTCTGGGGTTCACTCAATTCGGGATCTATATTAATTGGTAAATGACTTCCTTCATTAGCAACTGAAAATAAAGGAGAGTTAATAGGGTGTACAGATGATTTATTTTTCTCCATCACCTCTAGGAGATACAATATTTGCACTGTGCGCAGTAAAGAGCCAAATTTAGTTTTTACTTGGGCTACTCTAACCTTCTCGTCTTTGCCAGGGTAGAGTTTCAAAATTTTACCTAAATTCCAGTTTAATCTTTTGGTGTGGTCATCTCCCACCAAAACAAAATCTCCTTCACTTAAGGTATATTTTCCCCTTTTATATTTCTTATCTCTCTCAATTGACCTAAATATTTTACTCAAAAACGTTTCCTGAAATCCTTTTGTATTCTATTACTGTACGTTAATCTTTTATTCAATTTATTTTCATCTATTTGATCTAACTCCAGCACACCAACTTCTCTAATGTCTTACAAAAACATTGCTGGAGTTAGATGCTCCAAATCTTTGACGTCATCTGAACATAAGTTAATGGCCTGGATTTAATTAAACTTTCAAAATCGCAAGGAACTAATTAAACTTTCACAATCACAAGGAACCGAATACATTTCTTCATGATTCAAGGAAGTTTTTACCAGTGTTTTTCTTAAAGTCCTCTTCACAAGTCCGATCAATCTCTCCCAGAAACCTCCAAACTAAGGACCTTGTGGACGGATGAATTTCTATGAAATTGGATCTAGTTCTTATACATTCTTCAATTTTTCTAAGTTCACTTTCTGATAAAGTCGGTAAGCACCCTTAAAATTGGTGCCGTTATCCGAGTAAATGACGGATGGTCGGCCTCGGCGAGGTATACATCTCCTTAAAACAAGCAAGAAGCTTTCAGTCGAAACGGAGGTTAACAATTCAAGATGAATTGCTCTGTATATAGACTGCACAGGTCAATATCAAAATCCAATTCTTCTCCCCATTCTTAAGAATGAGAGGTCCTGCCAAATCTAATCCCATTATTTCAAAAACAGCAGCATCTCTCACCTGGTCTTGAGGTAAGAGTCTTTCTGATACCGATATGGGTTTCGCATTGAATCGCTTGCAAAGAATGCAAGTCTTAATGACTTCTTTAATGGTTTTTCTTCCTTTCAGAATCCAATAGCTCTCTCTGAGATTGTACATAAGCATCTGAACTCCGACATGACCTAACTGTACATGCTTATAAATAATGAGAGCTTTGACACCTGGATGATTGGAGGGAAGTATAATAGGTAAACGGAAGTCCTTGTGATCATCCCTTAAAAATACTTTAGTCTTCAGTCTTAAAAGCCCATCAGAATCTTTGACTATTTGCAAGGGACTTAATCTTTTGTCTTCTTCGTTATTGAATGCATCCATTTGTACCTGCTTCTACAAGGCAAGTTCGGCTGTTTTAGTTTCTTCAAACTGTAAATTCCCTGCTATTCTTTGGTCTTTTTAAATTTTATTAAAACCCATTTTATCCAGGTTGTTATTCTTACAAGTTCAACATACGAATAAAATCGAAGATAATATTTCTCATCCCTTTGCGTAGCAGCTGCTGTTATTATAGTTTTCTTCTTCTCCGAGTTGATCACTTCCATATCAGGGAAAAGTTCGGATTTTGGCCAGTCTTCAGTTGAATTTTTAAGCCAAGTTTGACCTTCCCACCAACGTAATTTTTTGAGCGTCTTCACTGGACGTCTTCTAGAAGGGAGATCGGCTGGGTTCTGCATTCCAGAAACGCATCTCTAATTTTCTTTACAGGAAAGTCTTCTTATTTCTTCAACTCTATTGGCAACGAACGTTGCATAATGGCCGTCTCTTTATATCCAATGAAGAGCATCCATTGAATCTGACTAATAGGTAAAATCAACATTTACCATATGCAAATCCTTCTTCACAGAATCAGCTATCCTAGCTCCAATCGTACATGCAAATAACTCTAACCTAGAAATTGAAGTTCCTTTTAAAGGAGTGACTTTTGATCGAGCTTGAATTAACTAGCAGGTTACTTCACCCTCTCTTTCTGCTCGCAATAAAACACAAGTAGCATATGATAATATCGAAGCATCACAAAAGCTTGTAGTGATAGGTTCGTATCTTTAAGATCAAGATTCGATAATCTTCGTGGAATCTTGAGATCTTGTGTCTCTATAAGTTGTTTTTTTGCATGTTTCAAATTTTCTTTCGATATCTATTGGTAGTCTGGAGTGCCATGAAGCTTCTATCGTGCAACACTCTTGTATAAGTAATTTAGGGATGAGGGTGATAGGACACGTTAATCCAATTATACTGCGGCTAATAAAAAGGGACTGCATGAAACGCCAAAACCCAATCGACGATGCCTGTAGATTACAGCTTTCTCCAAAATACCACCTTCCCACCACAAGAAACGTAAAAAGCTCATGTCATTTTCGTGCAAAGGTATCTGAAGGAAAGCTTTTCGAATGTTGTGAAGATCCCCTTGGATCTCACTTTGAGAACGAGATTAATTTTGAGTCAAAAAAGAACCAGTAGCCATTTTTATAAATATCTTTCTTTATTTGGTTATCTTTCCCAAATAGAATCAAAGACTTTTAATAACAAATAAATCAAAATAGCTTTATGAGGTTTAAAAGGGACTTTCCTTTATATTAACTTAAATATATAATGATTCAATTAATTAACAATTAGAATATCGATCACGCAGAGATTACCACAATAAGAGATCCCAGAATTATATTCAATAATGTTCCTACTGAACATTTAACTTTAATCTCACTCCTAATATAAAACTTTAATGAGACTTTAATTATAAATCAATATTTACCACACTGAATCTCAGCTCTTCCTGTGCCTAATTTATCCACCTAGAAATCTTCAATAATAAATCTCTAACCTCCCTATTATAACTTCCTGCTTCAATCTCTCTCTCCTACTGTCTCACACTTTACTATTCCGTTTGACTTAAATACTTTATCTAATCTGCATAATAAGGAATCCCTGTCCTCTTTTTGGAGTTGATTGGAAATAGGTAGGGAATTAAATTTCCTAAAAAAGACGTCTCAGAAGGTTAGTGATAAAGTTCCGTATAGATTTGTCACAATGTCAGATATGACTCCGATTTTTCCTAAGCGAAAGCGATTTAAGATTGCTGGTATCAATTCCATCAAATTGGGCCCCTTTTCCACGCAATCATTCAACGAACATGATTTTCCATGATGAGCTGACCCATCAATCACAGGATGAAACGTAGTCGTGGAATTTTCCTCGAATACAGTTCTGTGTGGCAAATAATTAAATTTCCCACCATTGTATGTTTCATCTTGTGCAATCTTTTAAATAATGCCTTCCTTTTCCCAATGTACAAATACTTGTTCATAATCACATAGTCTTCCTGTAAATTTTAAAGTTTTTTCCAATCTTCCCTTTGCTAAGCTGTAGTGATCCTCAATTTTTCATTGCCTTTATTAGGTGCTTGTTTCATAGCACTCTAAATAATACTCAAGTGTGTTGAGTTTTCATTTAATTCAAACATTAAACTTTATCAAAATCTACTGGAATTTTATTCTGCGTGCTCATTCAAAGGCGGCGAAGATAGATCTTCAGTTGTACACAGAAATGCCACGTTTTTAGTATTTTACACAGTTATGCTGCAGTTAAGCATAATACAATCGATACGACTACATGAGTAAAGAAAAATATAAAAACAGAAATACAAATTATGAAAACCATTTTAAAAATTAACAGAATTTAAATGCATTTATATAAAATAAGTTTAACAATTATTATTTAAGTTTAACATTTATTTGAATAGAATTAATTTCTATCTTGCCAATATCACGTTTCGCCGATTCGAAAAACAGTTGACAGGTGCAGCCATCTAGCGAGAGAAAATCTCTACAAAAACTGTCCTTTACATTACTCCCTTGCCAGTAACAAAGTTACGATACAAGAAAAAAATATATGGCAGGGGACAGTTTCAGACTTATTAAACAGATTATAATTTCATTTTTTTTACAAATTAAACTTATACAAACCGCTTTTAACACAATTATTACTAATCATTGCATTACACAACACAAAATTACTACTACAGGATTGCTACAGAAGTCTTAATGCACAAAATATGCTACAAGTTTAAAATATTTAAACACAGCTACCTTCCTGTTTCTTAAAAAATACATGGAAAAATACAACTAAAATGTTCAGCAATTACTTTAAATGTATATTTATACTGAGCAACAATCAAATTTAAACAAAGTCAAAAAAGAGTATATATAAGATATGCAATAACTCAAAAAAAAATAATAAACTACAGAATGCTTTTGCAAATACACAAAACTCAGTCAATATTTGAACGTGGGAAACTAAAAGTACATAAATATTTTGCGAAAAAAAAAAATCATTCATATTCCAATGAAAGTTAACATGCCATTAAAAAAAAACATTTCAAGTTACTCTGCAATGACAACACCTTAATTTTTTGAATATTATGAAACATATCAAATCCAATAATGTTAAAAATCAATTTTCATATTTACATACACAATGGGTAATTTTATAATATATACATACAGAAAACTTCCTATTTACAAGAAAGAATGTCAGAAAACTTTAGTTTCAATTCACCACATAATTAATTATAACTCAGTTAATCACTAATACAATCCATTTACCACAATTGAGCATTTTTATGCAAAACAGTATCTATTTATACACCTTTTATTTGATGCTAACACATATTATTTCTACACATAGAATTTGATGCTAATACATATCTATTTATAAACATAGAATTTTATGCTAACACATATTTATTTATAAACATAGAATTTGATGCTAACACATGTATTTATATTGATATCCTGAAAATTTTATGTTCACTATTAAATACATAATAGATAATTTTGTTAAAATACATACTTTCCAATGAAAAAAAAACACATTCTGTAACACATTTAAGAGATGAGATGCCCACAAATTGTAATACTAATAAGAGAATTTCTGTGGACAATGTAAAAAAAACAGTAGTAATGAATAATTATTTGTGACATAAAGTTGAACTTTGTATAACATATATTACTTTGAATGCGAGAATATATATGGAAAATTGTACATCATGCTCTTTAATTTCTTTTTTATTTACAAAGCTTTTGTTTGATTTAGATTCTCGCTGTTATGAAATTACACACAATTCTACTTTTGCTTACAACTTACTGATGAGGTTATATCAGGATAGTGGAAGAATAATTATTTAAATTTCACAATACTAGCATAAAAATCATACATGTATATATAACCAATTAAGAGTCAATTTTCAATTCTAAAATCCAGGAATTAACATACATTGTCATTTTATAAGCATATCTACAACATTTAAAGCAGTGTTTACTATAACTTTTTCACTATATGTACATGAATTGCATTACCAAGAGAATTATTACCAAGTATATATTTAATCAATTAGATACATTTTTATAAATGGTGATTTTCAAATTTACTAATTTTTAATAACTGTTTACTAGTAATAAGTGAAAGGAATTTCAAACTTTAACACTTACATACATAATAGTTGCTATTTTGTTTATTCTCTAAATCTTACTGGTTTTTTTATCTTTCTACCACAGCTGGTAGTAGATTGTTCATCAGGCATTGGGGAAAGTTCTTTCCTATTTGAAATCTCATTTTTTTGTCCAACACTAGTTTGTTCATTTTGATTGTCCACTGCTAACAAATAGGCAGGTTTCAGTCTATCTACAGATATATTAATTGTTTTATCTTTGATTAGGATTGTGAAATATTTATCATACTTTTTTTTGTACAGTATATGGTCCTTCATATGGTGGTTCTAATGCTTTTTAACTCTGTCGATACGAAGAAACACATGGGAACAGGATTTCAAATCTTTATGCACAAAGATATTTTGCTTCCTGTTGCTAGGAGACTTCAGTGGCTTTAGCTCTGCCATGTGCTGCTGTAATTTGGCGACAAAATTCTGTGGATCCATGTTAATAGTAGGACAGTGCTTCTCAAACTTTCAATACTGGCGCCCCCTTTTCAATCACAATTTTTATCGCGCCCCCCTTATACAATGATAATGTACTGAATGTAATAATAATGCACTTTGACGCTAAAGCTACTATACGCGATCTTAATTATAAACCATACAAATTAATAGCATAAGTATTACAGTTTTTATACTACTTTTTTGTGCAAAATAAATTAATTAATTAAGTAAGACAGTGCTTCTCAAACTTTCACTACTGGCAACCCAATTTTCAATCATAATTTTCATCGCTCCCCCCCCCCAATAATAATGTATTGAATGCAATAATAATGCACTTTGAGTATTAAATTTTGTATACGTTACTTTTATATAATATATATTTTAAGCAAATTACTTTTAAGTAATAATTATAATGTTATGTTATTTTTCCTTTCTCATTTTTTAAATTGGGACAGATTGCAAAATGACATTTAATTAAAAATTTATTTCGTCCATCATGCATTTCTAAAAGTACAAATGTCATTAGAACAAGTAATATAAAAAATAAATTTTAAGTCAATTCCTACTTAGGCCAACAAAGAAAAACTTATTTTAGTTACTTTCTATTAAATAGTTTCAATTAATACAAATATGTAATACATATGACAGAATCACAATGTTAAGCGACAAAAGAGAAAGCGATTTTCCTTGCAATTTTTCCTTTTCTTTTCTATGTATGGGGTATTGAATATTCTTTTTTTCGTTACTATTTATTCATTAATTAAATTTAATTAGTGTAATAAAATAGTAAAGTAAAGAAGAAATCACACACATTCTTAGAAATTAGGCCATCTCGGATGGAATTCGAACTACCGTCCTTCAGATTAGAAGCCCAGCGCGCGCGCGCTATCCATTGCGTTACAGGGGACAGCATGAAAAGTTTTCCTTTCTATAAATGCTTTTGAACTATAATTTTTGTTTGTCACTATTTATTCATTTTTTTAATTTAATTAATGAATTAAAATTTGAAAGAACTGTATTAACATGAAGTGTCACCCACTACAAGTTTTACAAAATGTATTTGAACTTGAATGAATGAATAGAAAGTATTTTATCAACGATTGAAAATTTGAACAAGATATATATGAGAGAGTGAACTTATAGTAGAAATTGAAAAATAGTGTACTTTATGTTGCGCTCTCTCATATCCATCACATCTGGCATTCTCGCGAGCGTCTGCGTGAGTCTGGCCAAACTATCGGACGTCTGCGCAAAACATGTAATAATGCTGTACCTCGTACAATTCCAATCAGTCTTGGTCCATTCGATGCTTCTATAGCTACCAAATCTATCTTGAATGTACATTTTATAATTTGCGCGTTAGTTGTAATTCACACTATTAAGTATTACTGCAGAAAATTGGAACAAAAAAATCATGGATAAATTTTTAAGTCGTAAGCGAACATTCGACGATAATAAAGCATCAACAAGTGCACAAACGAGCATAGTTCCGAAAATTAAATCAAGGAAATATTCTCAAGAATACTTGAATTTTGGATTTACCATTACTGAAGTAAATGGAGAAGAAAAAGCCCCTGTGTGTTATTTGCTCAAAAATATTGGCAGCAGACAGTATGAAACCTAATAAACTTAAAAGACATTTCGAAACGCTTCATGGTGAGTACATTAACAAACCTCGAGAGTTCTTTGAATCGAAATTAAAATCATATGGAAAACAAAAAAAATTTTTAAAAAAAAAACTTTGTCAGTGAATGAAAAAGCTTTACTTACTTCTTACAAAGTATCATATAAAATAGCCAGATGTAAAAAGCCTCACACTATTGCTGAAGAGCTTATTTTGCCTGCAGCAATTGAGATTGTAGAAACTATGTTTGGAGACAATTTTGCCAAAGAGTTGCAGTCCATACCCCTATCAAATGATACTGTTTCCCGTCGAATTGATGATATCGCTTGGCTGAAGATGTAGAGCAACAGCTTTTCAGTAAGTTGCGTGATAAATTGTTTTCAATTCAGCTTGACGAGGCAACAGATAGCAATAAAGATGCTCATTTCATTGCGTATGTTCGATTTTGGGATGGTATGTCAGCGGTAGAAGAACTACGTTTTTGTAAACCAATAAAACTTAAAGCAACAGCAATAGCATTATTTGATATTTTAAATAATTTTATAAACGAGGCAAATATAGAGTGGAAAAATTGTGTCGGAATATGCACCGATGGTGCTCGTGCAGTGTCAGGAAGATTTAAAAGTATACAAGCACTTGTGAAACAAAAATCTCCACTGTGCATCTGGACACATTGTATGATCCACAGAGAAGCTCTGGCTTCCAAAGAAATTAGTCCTGGCCTGAATATTGTGCTAATGATAGTTGTGGCTGTAGTAAATTACATAAAAATGAGACCCCTAAAATCAAGAATCTTTTCTGGACTTTGCAAAGACATGGGCGCAGTGCATTCATCGTTGCTATTTTATTGTGAAGCAAGATGGTTATCACGCGGGAAATTTTTACAACGTGTTTATGAATTAAGAAATGAAATTACCATTTTTCTAGAAGAGGAAAACCTACTGGAAGCGGAGAAATTTTGAGATGGTTTATTTCTGATGAAGTTGAGCTACTTAGTCGATATATTTGAGAAATTAAATATATTGAATCTTCAACCTCAAGGATCAAATGTACATATGTTTGACACGAGTGATAAAATTAATGCTTTTTGTAGAAAATTAGAATTATGGAGCCGAAATTTAAAGCAAAAAAAACCTAGAAATGTTTGAAAATGCGGATAAATGTGTAAAAACTTACAAAACTGAAGAACAACATGTGTAAGTTGTTTATAAAACTATTGAATATCATTTAGCCATGTCAGCAAAAAATTTAAAAATATTTTTTTGCTCAGGACAACTTGATAGCAAGTTACGAATGAGTGAGAGATCCATTTCAAAATACCCCAGAAGGGCTCTCCACTACCGAAGAAGAAAGTTTCATAGATTTCACATCTAGTGGCGAAATTAAAGGACAATTTTGTAATAAAATTCTCTTTCAATTTTGGGCAGAAGTAGATGATGAATTTTCTGAACTGAAAACAAAAAAGCATTTCGTATACTTTTACCGTTTTCAACACCGTACCTTTGTGAAACCGGATTTTCTGCGGTGGCTGCTTTGAAGACAAGATATAGATCTCAGCTAAATATAGAAAAAGAACTCAGAGTGTCAATTTCTAATATTAAGCCTTCATTTGAAAACCTTTGTTCTGCAAGACAAGCCCATGGAAGTCACTAATAATAATTAAACTTGCTCTTAAATTAGTATTAATAAATTAGTTATAAAATACATTATGCAGTACTGATACATTTATAAGTACACTGGCTGAAGTACCCGTTCTGCGATTATTTTTTAAAAAATAATACATTATTCTTGATATAATAGCTTAATTGTAAGAAGAGTAAAACCAAGTGCACAACAATGCATACAAAAATATAAAATGATTTTTAAATGAATGCTCCTATTATAAATAGTTTAAAACGAACTGTAATTTTAAGCCTCACAGAATTAGCATTTAGAATTAATATTAAATAAGGAAAACGAATGAAAAATTCCAATGAAGAATAATTGTGTTATTTTTAATATTTAAAGCGAGAAACCTTCAAAATGTTTTAACCCGGAAGCAGGCGCCCACTCCACACTAACGTTAATGGTCGCGCGATCACTTCACCAAGTCACCCAATCTTTTTTTATAATTATTTTTTCTGTGCTCGATAAAAATCACAATTGCAGTGAATAATTTAACTAAGAGAAAATATACTTACCTACTTTAAAGGACTTTTTAACTTTTCTTTGATGATTTGAGAAAAAATCCAATAAAACTAAAGAAACCGTTCCAAATGTGCGTGACCTTAATAAAGAACATAAATCACAGACACTTTTCACTAACAATACAAGAACGTTATTTGCAATCAAAACTGTCATATTTTGCTCACGTTATTGTAATTTTTCTATTCTTCGATGATCTACAAATAGCATGTGTAACCTTTTCTTGCTTGTGTCTTTTTGACAAGGCGAAGTGTTACATTTATGGCTTCTTAGTTTTCTTGATATCTTAATTTTCTTGATAGAGTTCTTTAGGCAGCATTTGAAAATTACAATTCAACTCAAACGTTTCATGTCTATCACTTTTGTCATATTTACTCTCGCTATATATATATATATATATATATATATATATATATATATATATATATATATATATATATATATATATCACGATTAATATGCATTATTTCATCAGGTTCTTCAATTGCTTGATCAGTTTCATCTTCCTTCAATAGAGAGATCACAGATGCCCATTTTTTTATATTCTGCTCATTTACATTTATAAACCATAATAAGTTGTACAACACAGCAATTAAAACCACAAAGTTAATCGTAGGGGAAAGTATAGCATATTCATAGAAAATATTTCTGAACAAAAGTGGTCGTGAAGGGAACTCGATCAAAGCAAGTACCTTGATTGTAAAAAGTCGTTTGCCACTCTCAAAAAAGAGGCATAAATGTGACAAATTCATTTTAGTTTCCATTAAGACTGTCATATCGGAGGATACTGTCAAGAAACTGTTAACGAATAAACAGTTTTACCAGAATTTGGAGTGATTCAGCGCCTCATGCGACCGCTCCCATGAAAAAATGTATTCGATACAAAAACATCGATGTCAGTTATAAAAAAATAATTGTGTAAAACGTTTTTTATAATGCAATTTCAGATTACTCATAAAAATACATCTTGGCCAATTAATCCTTCAAAGTGCTCAATATGCTTATCCATACATCATAAAACTCATTTACATGGGGGAAAAAGCAACAGAAAAATATTATTTACAACTTTCCCAAAAGAAAAGTAGACGGAGTTAAGCATACCAGTAAGTTTGAAGGTCAAAGAGATGATAATCAAAAGTACTATTCTAGAGGTTACAAGAAACGTAATAAAAAAATCTCTCATCGCAGGATTACAGCAAAGCAAACAAAATATCTTTTATTTTGTTTTGGGATCAAAGATAGCTAATGAGCGTTTGAAGTGGAATCTTTTTTGAAAGTGGAAAACCAGATGATATATATAATTTATATCAGTGTAAAATGTGTATTTTTTATTTTATCAGAAAGCATTTTGTTTTACTTCATTCCAAAACATAATTTTTTAAGCCTTTTATATTTTCAAGATGCTCGCGCCCCCCTTGAAGGGTTATCGCGCCCCCCCAGGGGGCGCGCCCCACAGTTTGAGAAGCACTGTAGTAGGAGGATCAAAAAATTCACCAGGTAATTTAATGGAAGTACCATAGACCATCTGTGCAATTGTGTAACTAATGTCAGGTCTTATGGCAGCTCTTAAACCTAACAACACAGTGGGTAATGACTCTGTCCATCTAATATTGTTGTGAGCTTTTATAGCACCTTTCAAGGTCCTATGTAAACGTTCAACTTTCCCATTACATTGAGGGTGATAAGATGTTGTGTGGGCTACTTTAGCACCACATATTGCAGCTATGCTTCTAAATAGTTCTGCCTCAAACTGTCGACCTTGATCTGTGACTATTTTGGCAGGTACTCCAAACCTGCAAATCCATTTCTCATAAAATGCTCTCCCAACTATTTCAGCTGTTATTTCAGGTATAGGAATTGCTTCCATCCAGCAAGAGAATCGGTCAATGCAGGTTAAGCAATACTGAATCCCTTCTGAAGGTGGTAGTTTTCCAATGAGATCTATGTGAACTACACTAAACCTTTCATCTGGTTGTTCGAATTCTCCTAATTTGGATTTTGTATGCCTGCTGACTTTACATTTTTGGCATCTAATGCAAGCTTTTGCCCATTCTCTGACTTGCTTTTTAATATCTGACCAGACATATTTTTCAATCATCAGTTTAACTGTAGATTTAATACCAGGGTGAGCTAAGCCATGAATTAGTTGGAATATTTGAAACCTGAATTTTTGTGGAATGTAAGGCCTAATTTTTTGTGTTGAGATGTCACACCAAAGTTTTTTTCCAGATGGCAATGTCGAAGGTTTAAATTTTAAAGAATTGTTGTGCAATAATTTTTTGCAACTCTTCGTCAGTAGTTTGCTCTTCTGCAATTTCCTCAAAGTTGATTTCAGAAATTGAAGCAATTCTGGATAAGGGCATCTGCAACAACATTATCTTTACCCAATACATGTTGAATGTTACAACTAAATTCTGAAATGTATTGAAGTTGTCGTTGTTGTCTTGGTGATGCTTTTTCATTTTTTTGCTTAAATGCAAAAGTTAGAGGCTTGTGGTCAGTATATATAACAAAATCATTCCCTTCCAGCAGGTGTTTGAAATGTTTCACTGAAAGGTATATTCCCAATAGTTCTCGGTCATAGGTACTATACCTTGTTTGTGTTTCATTTAGCTTCTTTGAGTAAAAGGCTATTGGTTTCCAACTCTCGTTTTCTAATTGCTGGAGTACTGCACCCACAGCAAAATCTGATGCATCTGTGCAAAGTGATAGGGTAGTCCAGATCTTGGAAATGATAAAAGAGCAGCTTCGGCAAGGTCAGTTTTGCATTTTTCGAAGCTTCTCCTGGTGTCATCAGTCCAATGCACTTTTCTGCGGTCTTTCTTTTTCGCTCCTTTTAACAGTTCATGTAGAGGTGCTTGAGTCTTAGCAGCATCCTTTAGGTATCTTCGGTAAAAATTTATCATGCCCAGAAACGTTCGCAGGTCATGAATAGTTTCTGGTAGTTTGTAGTTGAAGATAGCTTGAACTTTTTCTGGCAATGGCCGAGAACCTTCTGCAGTGATCAGAAATCCCAAATATTCAACTTGGGCAGCTCCCATCACTGATTTGGAGACATTTATTCGAAGTCCATATTGCTGGAATCTTTCAAATACCATTTTAGGTGTTCACTGTGTTCCTCCTCAGTAGATGAGGCAACAAGTACATCATCAAGATACGGGAAAACAAAGTTGAGTCCATACAGTACTTCAGTAATGAAACGTTGGAAGGTTGAAGGAGCATTCCTCAGTCCAAAACTCATAGTATTGAACTCGTACAAGCCAAATGGGGTGGTGATGGCAGTTTTTTCTTTGTCTTCCTCAGCAATTGGTATCTGATAATAAGCCTTTACTAGATCTATCTTGGAAAATATTTTTTTATCCTTCAGGATGTGATTAAAGTCCTCAATTCTAGGAATTGGATATCGATCTGGTATTGTCTGTGCGTTGAGTCGCCTGTAATCGCCACATGGTCTTAATGTTCCATCCTTTTTATTTACTAAATGCAATGGACTTGCCCATTGAGATTTTGAGGGTCTAATAATGTCGTTGTCCAGCATAAATTGGAACTCTTGCTTCGCCAGCTTCAACTTATCAGGGGCTAGTTGTCTTGCCTTCGAATAAACCGGTTGGCCAGTTGTTAGGATGTGGTGCTTTACTTCATGTTTAACAACTCTGTTAACCAAGTTTGGCTTGGTTAAATCAGGATACAACTTAAGCAGGTTGAAGTATTTGGAGGCTCTATTGACTGTGCTGAGATCATTATTTTCTTGGATGGTAGCAACTTCTCCTTTAATTGAAAGATTTGTTACTCCATCGATTAATTTCCTGTTGTGCAGATCTATCAGCAACTGGAATTTTTGAAGGAAATCAGCACCTATGATTCCTCGCTCAACTTTGGCAATAATAAACGGCCACTGAAATGGGCGTCTTAGGCCTAGATCCAGCGTGAGAATTTTCAGACCATATGTTGGAATTTCAGTGCCATTAGCAGCATACAGTTTATATTGAGAGGCTTGGCACTCACCTTTCGTTTTTGTCCAAGGGAGGATCGAGACGTCTGCTCCACTATCCACAAGGAATTGACATCCGGTTTCTCTGTCCTTGACAAATAACCGGAATTTGCGGCCTAAAATATCGGCAGCAGGACTCGCCGCGGCGTCTACTGCTGGTATTCGTTTCCCGGCTCATTGAAACTGCACGGCTGTACGCATTTACCAGGGAGGCACTTCTTCCCGAATCGGAAATGGTAGAAGCAATATCGTCCCTGAGGATTGTAGCGGCGCCTTGATTTGCTGCGACTTCTACACCTCTGATGGTGATGAGGGCTTGAGCTCCGAACTTTTCGTTGTAGCTTCAAAGAGGCAAGTTGTTCTTCCAGACTTACTACTTTAGAGAGGAGTTCATCCACTCTTAGGGAATTTTTCTGAACCACTGCAGCATCAATTGTTCTTAGCGCCATCTCCACGATCTTGTTAGCCAATGCGCTATTTTGTCATTTTCCAGTAAAAAAAAAAAAAAAAAAATCCAGGGTCACCAGTTATTAGGTGCTTGTTTCATAGCACTCTAAATAATACTGAGTTTTCATTTAATTCAAACATTAAACTTTATCAAAATCTACTGGAATTTTATTCTGCGTGCTCATTCAAAAGCGGCGAAGATAGATCTTCAGTTGTACACAGAAATGCCACGTTTTTAGTATTTTACACAGTTATGCTGCAGTTAAGCATAATACAATCGATACGACTACATGAGTAAAGAAAAATATAAAAAACAGAAATATAAATTATGAAAACCATTTTAAAAATTAACAGAATTTAAATGCATTTATATAAAATAAGTTTAACAATTATTATTTAAGTTTAACATTTATTTGAATAGAATTAATTTCTATCTTGCCAATATCACGTTTCGCCGATTCGAAAAACAGTTGACAGGTGCAGCCATCTAGCGAGAGAAAATCTCTACAAAAACTGTCCTTTACACCTTCATTCCACGGAATAGTAACAATGTATCTACCTTCATCATCCCGCAATACCGTATTCTCAAAATGTTTCAAAGCAAGATCTTGGAATTCTAATTTCGATTTCTTTTCACTGGGATCTTTTATTCCTAAAGAATCCAATTTCCAAAGATCTGATAATTTTTCTCTGTTAGTAAGAAGAGAATGAACAAGAAGGAAATTCCCCACTTCAAATTTAGATTCACTGCTTAATTTTCCCATAACTGTCCATTCTAAGCGAGTATTCACAGTTGCAAGACCCTCGGAAGGTTGTTTTACCTCACCAGTAAATATATAATTTCCCAACTATGTCAGATCCTAACATAATATGTATTTCATCAGAATGTTTTTCGAAAAGGCAAAGTTTGTTATTTGCGGACGAATCACTAATAAATATATTATATGTTGCCAGTTTCTGTAAAATGCGAGAGTCATTAATTCTGGAGGTTCCTAAGCAAATGTGTCTCTGATCATTAACTTCCATTATGAAACAATATTTTACGTCATAACTGCGCAAATTGATTAAATCAGCGTTTTTCAAACTGCGAGGCGCACCCCCCTAGGGGGCATGATAACTCTAGGAGGGAGGCGTGAACATATTGAAGAGTCGAAAACAACAGTTTAGAACTAATTATTAATTTACAGAAAGTAAGCAAACGAAATGCATTCTGACATAATAAAAAATGAAATACAAATTTATACTGATATAAAGCACTTATAAAATTGTGTGCGTGCAGTAAGTACTGATAATTTATAATTAATTTAACGATACTAAGTTAAGAACAAGTTTAATAATTACCAGTAACCCTATGGGCTTGTCATACATAAAAATTAACGCATCTTGATAATTTGCACGGTTTATAATTTATCCCTTATGATGAGATTCTATCTAAAATTTTTTTTCTCATTCAGTCGTTTCTCCTCTAAAATTATTAATTGTGTGGTTTTCTTAATATTAAAGATACGGTCTTACTACATTATTCTGACTCCATTTTATTTATATTCTCTTCTACCGCTATTACAAAAAACGTTGCCATTCACTAAAAACAAAACTTTTCCAAACATAGATAATAATCAATAATTACACATGCTTTTTAGTTTCTAAATGGAAAGAAACGACATATTTCACAACAAGAGGGCGGGCTTGTAACATCCTCCCACCTTTTGATTTGTAGATTATATTAAGAGAGCAAAATCAAAACAATTCAAATGTAAACAAGTTATTAACACTGAACATATGTAAGTAAAATATGAAAGTACATATTTTTTAAAAAAATAGTGATAAAGTTCAAAAGTTAGTTATATAACGGAGAGGTTTAATAACTTTCCTTACACTTCTAGTTTTCTTTTCACAGTCACTATTTTCAGAAATCAGGATTTTAATATATTTATCAAAAGGAACAGGTTCTCTAACTGAGAAAATGATAGGATCATCGTTATTTAGTTCTAAAGGGAACAATCGTTGTACAGGACGAACAATTTCTCCACCTGTCGTTTTAAGTTTTACAACCCTAGTGCAACCATCTTTTCCTGGAAACATGCCAATAATCTTTCCTAGGGGCCAGTCTAAACGCTTTTTAGTATCGCTTACAACTATAACAATGTCCCCTAATTTTACTTCTCTAGCTTCACTCCTGTTAGGTCGCTGGACTAGCATACTTAAATATTCATCACGGAATCTTTTCCGCAAATTATCTCGCAATGCTTGTTGATACTGTTGTCCTTTGGAGATATTTATTTTATCCAAGTTGTCTAAATCTGGAACTCCCACCGTTCTTGTCTCTTGAATAAACATCGAGAGCGTCAGGGGAGTCAAGTCATTTGGATCTTCTGAGTAACAGTTCAGAGGTCTAGAGTTAAGAGTGGCCTCAATATCACAAAGAATAGTGAATATCTCTTCATAAGAAAGAGAGGCTTTTCCTAGAACTCTTCTTAGCAGTTTCTTCACCATCTGAATTAAGCGTTCCCAAAATCCACCCCACCAAGCAGCGGTAAGGAGGTCAAATTTCCACTGAATTCTTAGAACAGAAGCTACATCCACAATCTCATACCAATCAAGGGCACTGATCCAGTTGATGGCACCAGTAAAATTGGTTCCATTATCGCTGTATATAATTTTTGGCCTTTCTCGTCTTGCAATAAATCTTCTAAATCCTAAAAGGAATCCATTAGTTGAAAAGCTCTGTATTAATTCAAGATTAATGGCTTTATACACAGCCCATGTAAATAATAATATCCATGCTTTCTTGCCATCTCTTAAATGAAGGGGTCCTGCTAAGTCCACTCCAGTAATTTCAAATACCAAAGCTTCCCGTATACGGTCTCCTGGCAGTAGAGCAGGAATTGATTCGATTCTTTTAGCTGCATAACTTTTACACAGTACTTACTTCGATAAAATTCTTTGGACAGTCTTTCTGCCCAAAAGAGCCAACGTTTTTGGCGAATATCAGTTAGAACAACTTGAGTTCCAGCATATGAAGATTGCAGAGGACATTTAAAGATCAATCTCTCAACTAATGGGTGATCTGATGATAAAAGTAAAGGGCTTATGAAATCTTCTGCATCATCTCTACGAGTAATTTTAGTTTTCAATCGGATTAGCCCATTAGAATCGGTGAATATGCATAGGGTTTTCAGTCTAGATTCTACATTTTCATTCTTAAGAATTTCTTGTTGAACAGTTTTCACAAGTACCTTTTCTGCTGCATCTAGTTCAGAATCAGTTAGATGACTTGTTACTCTTTTATCTGGTTGTCGATAATTTTCCACAAACCTAACATCCAAGCTAGCAGTCGTAAAATTTCCGTATATTTGGAGAATCTACGTAAATACCATTATTTATTCAGGTTTACAGAGTTGAATAACGAAACAATGCCCTTTTTTCTTTCTTTTAAAATTTCTTCAAGATTGCATTGAGAAACAATTACAAGCCAATCTTCTTCTGGAAGTTTTAACCTCTGTGGAACTTCCCACCATCTTGATTTTAGAAATCCCTAGACAGAGCAGCCACGTGATGGGAGATCAGCAGGGTAACAAGTTCCTGGGAGATGTTTCCAAGCTTCTTTTGAAGAAAGATTTCTAATTTCCTCCACTCTGTTTTTCACAAATGTGCCCCAATGATCTTCATGTTGTATCCAAAAAAGAGCTGCGGAGGAATCTGTCCAATACAGACTTGGTATGTCTTCCAAGTTCATAGCTTTTCTAATGGACGAAGTCAATCGAGCTCCAATGCAACAGGCCGACAATTCTAGACGAGGTATTGTAATATCCTTTAAGGGAGTTACTCTACATTTGCTTGGATAAAAAAAATTTCAATATTTTCTCCAGATGTTTTTCGAAGAAACACTACAGTACTATCTGCTGTCTTGCTGGCATCATAAAAGGTGTGCAGGCTTTACCCTTCGGTACGTCTATTAATTTTCACTCACCTGGGAATGGTAACATCTGCCAGTAAAGGTAATTGATTAGTCAAACTTTGGATTTTTTTGAAGGTCAGTTGGTAAGATTTTATCTCAGCCGATTTTTAACTTCCAACTCTCTTGTATCATTATTTTCAAACAAATTGTCACAGGATACACACACAAAATTCCCAGTGGATCGAATATCTTCTATGTAGTGGATAGGATACTTCTTCGAATATATTCATCAGATTTGAAATCAGAATTCTGTAAATTACAAAAAAGAACATCCTCATTTCTATTCCATAAATGTCCAAGCACTTGGGTTGGTTCAGCTAGGTGAATCTGTCCAGGTTCTAACGTGTGTTCCCAGCCTCGAAGATCAAAACATGCCACAGAAAGTAATTGTTTTGCTTCTTGAATGAAATGAGAAAGTTCTTCTGCATCACACACAGAAGTCACACAATTGTCGACATAAAAGGAGTTTTTCAGTTTTTCTAAAGTGTCTGGAAAATACTTTTTGGTTTCCTCCAAACGGTAGTTCAACACTGCTGCCAAGATGAAAGAACAGCAAGTGAGACCAAATACAAGTCGACGATGTCGAGAGATCTCAAATTTTTTCTTTACGTAATCCTCCCACCACAGGAACCTTAAAAAATCCTGATCCTCTTCAGCAACTGAAGTTTGGAGAAAGGCTTTTCTAATATCAGAAATTACTCCAATAACATTTAGGCGAAATTTCATTAAAAGGGGTGGAATTTGCTCAATTAAATTTCGCTTTTTCTCCAGACAATCATTTAAAGATGGGACGTTCTTGACACAACAAGAAGCATCAAACACAGGACGTACAGAGGTTGTAGAATTTTTTTTAAGAAACCACTATGAAGCAAGTAATAACTTGATTTCACAATTTCTTCTTTTGGCACTTTCTCAATTTCCTCTTCATTAAGCCACTCCTTAAAAACAGCTTCATAAACAGTGTATTTACCTTCAACTTTCAATTTCTGGGAAGTTCGAATGCAACGTTGTTCAGCTGCAGATCTATTATCTTGTACAATTTCCTTTGCTTCAATCCAAGGTAACTTTACAATATATCTCCCCTCCTCGTCTCTATCCACTGTCTTTATAAAGTGCTCCACTGCATTTGTCTCCATTTCTTCTTTAGATTTGGTCTTCACTGGATCCATAATTCTCAGGGTTTCCATTTTCCACAGGTCAGCAACAGAGTTATTTTTTAGTAATAATGATGTCACTAGATAAGCAAAAGTGTCTTCTTGTTTTAATCCAGGAACTTTTCCTATGAATAGCCAGCCTAATTTAGTTTCATATGTGACTAATCCACATTCTAATGTCCAAATGTTTCCTGAAAATAAGTGTCCACAAAAATCACCTCCTATCAACAGTTCAATATCTGGAGAGCCACTTCCATGGTCAGTCAGAGTTATATTCTTCCCTTTCAACTCCTTTTCCCAAATTCCTTTATTAATTCGAAAAATTTTTCCACAAAAATAATTCGTTGATCAAGGTCTTGGATGTCAAAGCTAAATCTTCTATTCACATTTTGAAGAGTTGTCTCATACACTCTATGGTCTTGTTTTTGTAATGTTGAACCACCAAATACAGAGGGAATTATATTTTTCATTTCAATAGGCTTTAGATTCATTTCATGAGCTGTCTTCTTCAATAAGTATGATTGTTGGGATTAACTGTCAATAAGAGCTTGAATTCGTCGTGTTTTGCCTCTTGCCTTGATATTAACTTGTAAGGTTTGAAGGAGAACTTCCGCTGCACAGTGATTAGATAAACTGACATCCCGTTTCTCTTCCAAATTAGGCTTCTTGACTCTCATTTTGTTTGAGGGCAATTCAAGACACATCAAAGCCCAGTGTCGTTTGTTACATAGTAAACACTGCACATTTGACTTACAAATTTTCGACTGGTGTCCAAACCTTAAGCAAGTGAAGCAACATCTTTTTTTTTTCAAAATTTCTTGTTTTTGCTCAAAATCTAGTTTTTTAGCATTCTTTGTCTTCCTGACGTTTATCACAGAAAATACAGTTATCCAATTTTTTCATTTTTTCTACTATTCCTGAAAATAAATCTGTAGCAATTGCGTAAGAATGTGATATTTTTTCTTTTCTCTCATTATATCTTACTTTGGGTGCAAAATCGGTTTTTGCCAAACGAATTCTTTCTTCTCCTTCTATTTCTGTTTTCAAAAAAAAAATAGCAATTTTTTTAATTTCTCTGTATAAATATTCTTTGATGAGTCACCCTTTG
Source organism: Trichonephila clavipes (assembly GCA_019973935.1). Taxonomy (NCBI): domain Eukaryota; kingdom Metazoa; phylum Arthropoda; class Arachnida; order Araneae; family Nephilidae; genus Trichonephila; species Trichonephila clavipes. The sequence goes on along the minus strand of BMAU01000024.1, from coordinate 49,427 downwards.
GAATTACGATAGGGTTGCGTAATCACTCTTTAAAAATATCTTCCGGTATCAACTAAAGGAAAAAGCATTGCCGAATACTTGTCAGATGTTAAACCGATTGATTCTAACGCTCCTAAATAAGTTTCTTTTATTTGCAAAGTATTTAATTTTCTTTTCGTTTCTATCACGTTGATTATAAGCAATTTCAGTAACTCACGAATATGATATTCTTTAAGTAATTCATCCTTTCCAAAACGTGATTTTAAACTTTCAATTGCTTTAGAATAATTTTCATTTGTGGGAGGATAACTCTCTATAATTTCACGTGCTCTTGTTCCTTCACTCACAGATTGTCTTCATTTTCTCTTTTATCATCGTCGTGAATACGCTTAAAGTGACTCCAGAAAGCTACCCAATTCTTGATTTCACCGTTATATTTAACAAGTTCAATTTTTGGAAGCTTCAGTTTTCGTTTAATTTGTGGAGAAATCGGGTTAACACTTCCCCTTTCAGATTCATATTTCTTATTCAAATACATATCCACACTATTTTTTGGTATGAGTCATCTTTGTGCTGTATTCTTCAACCACTAAGTATTCGGCTTCATATTTATCGCATTCGAATTCGAATTTTCCAGAAGAAAACCACATATTTGAATATCTAATTCAGTCAAATCTGAATAAATTCTTTCCAAATTGGTGAAATTAGATTTAATTTCTCTTTCTAAATTACTCATTCATTCTTTAATTATAATTTTTTTAAAAAACCTTAAGTAAAATGGGCAATGTAATTAAGTTATTCTCAAGTTTTACATATCACCAGACAAGAGATCAAAGCCCTGACGGGCTAAGTGCTCTAAGAACAAACCCAGCTACCTATAGGATCATCAGCATTTAACTTTTCCATTATAACATTATATGATTTGGTAAATTTAGCTCTAATAGGTCCTCTTTTCTTCACTAACAGTTTCGTTTCCCCACCCCTGTTTCTTAAAGAATTCTTATACGAATAAAAATAGACGTACCTTATTTTACAATCACGTCCGGGTCACCACAATGATGAGACTCTATCTGAATTTTATTTCATTCAGTCGTTTCTCCTCTAAAATTATTAATTTTGTGGTTTTCTTAATATAAAAGATACGGTCTTACTACATTATTCTGACTCTATTTTATTTATATTCTCTTCTACTACTATTACAAAAAACGTTGCCATTCACTAAAAACAAAACTTTTCCAAACATAGATAATAATCAATAATTACACATGCTTTTTAGTTTCTAAATGGAAATAAACGACATATTTCTCAACAAGAGGCTTGTAACACCTTAAATGCAGATTAGATGTCACGTGATTCGCTCCCAAGGCCACCTTTTTTAACACGTAGGCGAGAGCATGAGGTGTATTGGTGGAAAGAAAAGTAATAAATAATCAAATCCTTTGAAATAAGTAAATCCTTCGCAAACACTGTCAAGGTCCTATTATTGCATTAACCCAACCTTAGGAATAATTTTATGGATATCAATACAGAGAAAAAAAAGACTTCAGAAAGAAGTATAGATACGCCCGGGATAATTAATCTTTTGACTGAGCGAGACGCTTATATAAGCCGATGGCACATAAGAGGCTAAAGCAATGTTTCTCAAACTTTCTATATTCGCGACCCATTTTTCATTTAGAATTTTCATCGAGTCCCCGTTCCCCATGCAATAATAATGTGTTGAATGTAGTAATAATGTATAATACTTTGAGACGCTAAAATTACAATACGGCCCTAATTTTAAACCATACAAAGTATGAAGATAAGTATTAAATTCTGTGTATGAAACGCCCATTGGAAAATCTCTAGTAATTATTAAACTTGTTTTGAACTTAGTATCGATACTTAGTATCAAATGTATTGTGCCGTACTGATACATTTATAAGTATACTACACTGGTGTGCAAAAATTAAGGACGAAGTCGAAAAATTAGCATATTAGCTGAACGAAGAGGCAGAGCGGACAGAAAGACTAATCAAGAGATGAAGTAAGGTGATGTACGGTAGCACATGCGTAGATATGCAGGTAGACGTAATGGGGGAGTGTCTGAGTAGTATAAAGCATGTTTTCGGTGAAAGATCAGTATTTCTGGCAAAGAGATTGCACGCCGTATAGCAGTTAAAATCACACCGAGTTGCTGCCTCAGCGAGAAATGGCGAATAATCAATCTGTTAGACGACATCTGGATGCTTTTACCCGAGGTCGAATCATTGGGAAGTTGGAGGAAGGCCGCAGTGTGACAAGTGTGGCTGCAGAGTTCGAATTGCTCACAGCGTCGTTTCACGACTTTGGGGACAATTTCAAACTACAGAAACAGCTATCCGGGGGTTCAGTAGTGGTCGTCCACGTGGAACCACACCCGCAGATGACCGGTACATTGTCTTACAGGCCAGAAGAATCAGGTAGAAGACATCGGGAGAAATCGCTAGACACACAACACAGGCGACTGGACGACCGATATTGCGTTTTACCGTTGCCAGAAGACTGCACGGTGGTGGTCTGTTTGAACGATGCCCTGTACGGTGTACCTTTAACGCCTGCCCTTCGGAGAAGGCGTTCTCTGCGGTGCCGGGAACACCGGAATTGAGAGACAATGAATGGGGACGAGTACTCTTTACGGATGAGAGCAGATTCAGTTTGAGTAGCGATTCTCATCGCATACTCATCTGGAGAGCCGCAATCATCCCTCAAACATCATTGAAAGGGACAGGTATGGAGGTCGCGGTGTTCTCGTTTGGGGAGGCATCATGCTTGGTAGAAGTACAGACCTTCACATCTTCCACGCAGGTTCAGTCAACGGGACCCGTCATTGTAACGAGATTCTTCTTCCATATGTGCGTCTTTTAGAGGCGCTATGGGTCTGCAGCTCCTTTTCATAGACGACAATGCACCATGTCATCGCACAGTAGCTGCCGAACAGCTCTTAGAGAGTGAGGATATTGAACGTATAGATTGGCCGGCACGATCTCCGGATCTCAATCCCATCGAACATGTATGGGATTTTCTAGGCAGACGCTTGGCAGCTCGTACCTTACCACCAGTAACGATTCGGGAGCTTCGATTGGCGCTGCAAGACGAATGGGCAGCAATGCCTCAACAACTCATTGACACCCTCATTCTCAGCATGGGCAGATGCTGTGAAACCTGCCTAGCAGTCAGGAGAGATCATATCCCCTACTAAATACCGGATGTTTCTTGCTGGACACCCATCACAGGGATGTTTCGACCTTCAGTCGCATTGCGCTCCATGCTACTTTTTCAATCAAGCTTCTTTTTATCCCTCTGATTTCTCTTTTAGTAAGTGTTGCTTACATTACACATGTCCTTACGTATTGGGGATCTTATGGTATTAAATGTGTTCATTTGGAAAGTTTTTGTACAAATTTATATTGAAAAACCGTCTCGTCCTTAATTTTTGCACACCAGTGTATATCAGAGTAAATGTGTTTTTTTTTTTATTTTGTCAAAATACATTTTGTTTTGTTTCCTTTTAGTAAAATAATTTTTTTAAATCTTTTATTTTTAACTTTCCGATACGCTCTCGCCCCTCTTGTAGGGTTATCACGCCCCCTAGGGGGCACGCCCCACAGTTTGAGAAACACTAGGTTAAAGTCGTATTGCAGCTTTAGCGTCAAAGTATAATAATTTTGAATTTAATACATTACCTTTGTGTGCAAGGGGGCGCAATGAAAATTATGAGCGGATATTGGGTCGCAAGTATTTAAACTTTGAGAAGCACTGGATTAAATACTTATTATGAACTTCAGTCATTTTGTGTCCTCCAAAAGTCCGTGAGTTATTGTTTCTTTCACAATACTTTTAAAACCTATAAATTTTGCAGCATACTCTGAACTGTAACTTTTTTGGCTCCCAGTGTCTACTATCGCCCTCACCAGTTGTTTGGGATTTCCATTTTCAATAACGATCGCTAATGTTTGTAAAAAAACTTCCCCGGTATTTTGGTTAGCTAGATCGGTAGACAATGACCCTATTTCTCTTTTCTGTTTCTTTAAACAAAAAAATTTATGATGTGAATTCGAATAAATTTCACATTTTGTTTTATTTATTGGTCAATTACGCGATAAATGCTTTGCGATTTTTAAACAGTTGAAACAAGCCCCCTTTCGCAATAAATTATTCTTCCTTTCTTCTAAAGACATATTAATAACGTATTCACATTCATTCGAACTATGAGTCATAGAATCACAAAATATGCAGATGAGCCTTATTTTCTTTAACGGGAGCTATTAGTAAACAGTGTTTTTTCCCAGGTATAGAAGTATAAGTTGGTATTACTTTCCAAAATGGAGACCGATTTAACAGCTGTCAAGTGATTTATTCTCAGTTTGGTTCAACAATTCATCAAAACGATCATCAAACAAGGCGTAGATTCGTCGAATGGGCCCAAAACGAGATTGCCGTTGTTCCCGATTTTCATAAGCGAATTTTGTTTAGCGATGAAGCGCACTTCTGGTTGAATGGCTACGTCAACAAACAAAACTGCCGCATTTGGAGTGAAGCTAATCCACAAGTGTATGTCGAAACACCGTTACATCCAGAAAAACTGACTGTTTGGTGCGCTTTATGGGCTGGTGGAATCATTCTTCAATAGCGATGAAGGCCACAACGTTACAATCAATGGTGATCGGTATAGAGCCATGATTACTAACTTTTTCATTCCTGAATTGAACAATCATGATGTCCAGGAGCTGTGGTTCCAACAAGATGGCGCAACATGTCACACAGCTCGTGTCACAATTGATTTATTGAAAGACATGTTTGGTGACCGCCTAATTTCACGTTTTGGACCTGTGAATTGGCCTCCAAGATCTTGTGATTTAACACCGCTAGACTATTTTCTGTGGGGCTATGTAAAGTCATTGATCTATGCGGATAAGCCACAAACGCTTGACCATTTGGAAGACAACATTCGCCTTGTTATTGCCGATATACGGTCACAAATGTTAGAAAGTCATCGAAAATTGGACGTCCAGATTGGACTACATCCGAGCCAGCCGTGGCAATCCTATGCCAGAAATCGTATTTAAAATGTAATGCCACGAGATTATCTTTCGAATAAAAAAATTCATGTCAATCGAATAATGTATCGTTGTTTTATTGCAATTTAAATTTCTATACCTCTAAAAAACACCTTTTACAACTACTGACAAAAGTAAAAACAAAAAAGGGATGAACTCCAAGCGCCACTCTAGTTTAACTACAAGTTGCTTAGCTCCGTTCGCGACCAGAGCTATTGCAAGAATGATATTGTGGGTTCATTGTGGAGAAACCATACACTTGGCGATTTTCGAAATTAGGCCAAAATTTTAACAGTAACCTATCTAATTTGTAGATTCTAGACGAAAGTGCCTCCAACAAAATTGAGTATTACAGATCCGGTCTTAAGGGTTCCTTTTATCTGTCAGTATCATTTTATACCAGCTATACAAATAAGTTTCTCCCCCATTCCGACCGAAGAGGATAATAAATGTTGATAATCCTCTCTTACCGTGAAGGCACTGGATTGACTATTGAGACAATCCAGTGTCCCAGACTATGCCTCCCCCCCGCACTTTCACTGGATTGGGGTCTTTTGTCTCCGCGATGGCGTGAGAACCAGCATTGAACAAATCTAAGTACATACGTCGGTTTCAGATTCATAGGTTGACGTATGTTCTCTGATCGCTGCATTGAATACGCCATGCTCCGTAGTCTAGCAGTCTCTCATAGTTGTTCAAGCATTTAACTTGAAAAGTTTGCTACTTGAATTCATGTAAGGAAAACAATAATCTGTTATATTTTGTAAGATAGGTACATTGTAGAAAACAAGCGTTGAGAAGAGAAAAGATACAATTTAAATACAGAAGAGTCACACCTACGCCAATGCGTGGACCGCAACACCTTAAAAATATTAGAAGAGACCGTACTCTCGAAAAGTCCACCTCTTAAATCTCTGATATACATCCTCTAAAATTAAGATTAATATTCAATTTTCATTATTTTAGTGCTAAATACTTTTTGTAGAGCGGAGGTAATTAATTTATATCTGGCAACAGTAGCGATTCTGATATGTAGCTCTCTACCGGCTCATTCCAGAGAAATGGTTGTTTCTAGTGATTTGTAACTCCTTTCTTTTTACACTTACTTGATTTTTTTTTTTTTTACTGAATTTTTGATTTGGACGCTACAAAGAAGATGCCATCTCATTATTTGTTTTAATGTAAGTATAAATCTCACAATTAATTTGTATCACTTTTTATATGCTTTCTATCATCAATCTCACTACTAATTTTCCTATGCCTTGGTTATTAAATAAGGTTGTTTTTTTCGTTTGTTTCAATTTATTATACATAATTATAAGCTTTTCAGAAAAACTAAATGCTTAGTCGAAATTTCGCCACTGACATGAGAAATTATTAAAGAAAGTGTTAGTTAAACCAAAAGGGGAATAGATTAATTGATACTTTATTTCATGTTTACCCAAAACTCTTTCAGGTTGTATAATTTAAGCTATGAATATTGATGAAAAAACTTGCATTTCTGGCATATCCTGTTTGTTTTGAACCAAGTTCTTGGGTTCACTCCTAGGAGAGCCTACACCCTTGGCACAAATTACTTTGGTTGGCGATAATTGCGCCATCTAGGTAACCCTACTTTTAAACACTATATATGGCAACCCTAACTATTTCTAGCATTTTCGTATTTTGTGGGCGCGCATTTCGAATTTCATTTTGTTGTTGGGCTCTGGGCTGGCTGCATGATGTGAGGGAATATACTTTAGAATTTTTTACTTTGTTGAATGCGAAAGGTAAGAAATAATTCATTGAATAGTGTATGAAGGAAGGATTGATTGCTTCGAGTTATGAATGTCCTAAATGTAATGATCGGCATGATGTAACATGGTCGGCAATAAAACGCTTTCTTCGAAATCTTACCAGCCACGCCGAATGTATGTTTGACCATTACCTCGCAGAATAAATATGATGGCGCTCGCACAATCATTCACTTAGCGATTAGACCTGTAAGGCCTTTTTAAAATCTGTTACACTGTACCCTCCACTCGGAAAAGATCAGCAGTAAGAAAATAAGTGCTGTTTTTATGTTTTTTATCTTAAATGTTTAATTTCTGTATTGTTTACTTATATTTTCATTACGCATCCACCTTATCCTGCTATATTCCCTTGCCGCCATCTTGTCCTGGCTTCGCGCTTTTCTGTGTGTTTAATATGTGTTTTCTACAAAGGTCTGCTCCTAGACAATATAAAATGGAGTTGTTGCTGGGTTTCAGAAGACACATTGATTGTGCTAAAATGGAGCATATTTCAAAATGAAACTTTGGTTCAAGTGTAGTATAGGGGGTCACTTGGTGCAGTCCTTTATTTTGGTGACTAAAAGTGGTCGCCAAAGTACTTTTTTCGGTATTATTTATTATATAGAATGAATTCGATATCTCACCATGACATTTAGATAAAAATCCGAAGAAAAATCGCCAAATCCAATGTGCCCACCCCCCTACACTACACTTGAACCGAAACGTTCTTTGGGCTTCTGACATTTTAGTGCTGTGCATAATTGACTGTAGTCCACTTATATAATGGATATACTAGAATATTTCCTGTAGTAGATCTTTTATTTCCCTTATAACAAAGATGATTTAATTTGGATATTTTAGATGATTTTTTCAATTTCCAGTTATGTTTCCTGCACAAAAAAGTAAAGAGCTATCTATTTAAGCACATTACTTAGTTCATAAAAAAAGGTTCATTTCCTTATGTAAAACATTCTAGAATATCCAAAGTCTAGTCTTTGAATCTTAAGTACTTTAACTTTTTGGTTTTAAATTTTTAAGATGTTATTGAAAATTTACTGTTATATCTGCTCAAGATTCTATATAGCATCTTTATTGTTGTTTTTTTTATTATTTACTATCATAAGTATTAATAGGGACTCAAATTATCCATTTTATTGTTAAACATAAATATTCTGTTTATTCATGCATGGAAACAGTTTTCTTTGTTGGCTACAAATCACGTCATTTGGCAACATCTTTTAATTTCATGAATTGGTCAATAGTGTAATACAAGGGTGTCAAACTGAAAAGCTAACTCAGGTTAAAGAAACAAGGTTCAACTTTAGGCGGGCCTCAAAAAATGCAATATTCCTGGAAATGTAGGTTTATTTCGAATAATACATTGTAATAAACTGAAAACATAAGAAAAAGAAAAATTTAATGTTCTTACACTGGCACTTGATATCTCTTTTCTGCTGCTATCTTTCTAATTTCAGGAGAATTTTTATTTTACTATGTAGTGTTCTGTGGGGATATATTGGCTCTGCCTAAAAAATGCTCGTAGTCGGCTGCAGGCGGGCCTCGAGTGTGACACTTCTGGTGTAATACATAAGTACAGTTAATTTTTTCCTCCATATGTGCAATTAAATAATTTAATATTTCTACTGCTTGTGCTTAGTTTATATTTTATAGATTTATATTTGATTTTTGTTTTTAATAGTTAATGTTTGGGAAGTTTTAGGAATAAGATATTTTGTCTTTTTTTATAAATATTTTTCATATTACAAATCTTCACGAGAGGAACTCAATCCTATTTCTATTTCAATGTTTTTGGTGAAGATTAGAGAAAAATTCCTGCCTTGATTTTTATGTTTAACTGTTAGAAAATGGCGAGAACTCAGTTTCTAAGTACTTTGAACGGGAAATTTTTGCAATCTTTCTTCATGACTATTCTTCACCAAGAGAGGCTTGGTGACCTTTGAGACAAGCCTTTATTACCAAGGAACCCAGAACATTTACAAATTTCGCTATTTACCATTTTTTGTTACATATTCGTGTGATATCAACATAGTCAAATTTGCTCCATAGGAATCACTGCTTATCACCATTATGTCACTAATTGCTTTTTATTCAAATAAAACACATAAGAATATTGGGTTTTTTTGGGGGAGGGTGTTTTGTGCTAAAATGATGTTAGGGTGTGTCTTGTGCTGCGCAAATTTTCTGTGTTGATGTTAATACACAAGTGCCCAAATTCTAGCAGATACCTTTATTATAAAAGAATTTTCAAAAACTTAAGAAGAAAGTATTTTTATTTGCAATTCCAGAATCTTTATTAAATAATAAAATCAACAGGCTTAAAAAATATGTTCTGCTTTATATATGAAGAAAATGAAGCCTAAGTGGAAAATTTTTTAACCTCTTTCTGAGTATTAACACACAAATACAACTTTTAAACTTTATAATATGTTTTAGATGAAGAAAAAATATTTTTTCAGGAAATTAGCACTGTTGCAGTATTAATAAATGCCATATTTTTTTGCAATTTCTTCTTTTTTAGGTTATTAATAAAACTTTAAATATTTTTGTATAAAAGGAACACAGCAGTGTTAAAAAGTTTTTCATAAACTTTTTGTACAAGGTAGGTTCTGTTTATGTATTCTTTTTATATAAAGTTGCACCATTTTTAATGTTTTGAACGTTTTTACAATTTTAAGTTTTTTTCTCCACAAGTTTTCCTTTTTAATATGTGAACCACTTCAAATATTCACAAATCTCATTCGTATTAAAAAGAAACCTATTGCACATACTGGGTTCCTTAACACATGGTCACTTGCGCCTGTTTTAGCTATCGTCGTTGCTTTGCGAGATGTAGAATTTTTAGCACGTGTATTTAAATATGAAAAAAAAATTTAATTCAATTATGATACATATTTATGAAATACACTATGTTTTTGTATTATACAAATAAAATTATTAAATTTATTGCATACAAATTAGTTTAACATTAATTTAAACTAAACCTACAAAATTTTCATTTCAAAATACTTAATTTTATATTTTTTCATAAACCACAAGTAAAATGTATATACCAGTAATACTTATACTTTCTACTATCTTTATCATTATTTATATAAAGTAGAAAAATAAGATTTTTATTATTTTCCAAACATTTGGAGCAGACTGTATTCATATTCTTTTAAGCATATATTTTTCTTACATTGCAGACAAAAACAAGTAGTTTTTACATCTTTCAAATGTGGACAAACAGTGTGTGGTGACCCTTTTTTTTGGTGGATTTTCATTTCTGTATCAGTAAAGCTTCATTTGAGTGTTTTTATTAAGGTTTGGGAGTTCCAACATTATATCCCACTGTGGCTGCACAAGATCCATTCTAATCTCCTCTAATAATCTTGAACATCTTATTTTCTTTTCAGGAAGAACCGAATGATAGACAATTGAAGCATTAATTCCTGCAGTATTAAGTAGATGATAACATATTTGTTATGGCCAACAGTTACATATTAGCGATACTTTGTATGTGCTGCACATTTCATCTGTGATATCAACACTGCCTATTCTATAAAAATTCACAATTTCGAGTTTCATCTCTCTAAGTTTGCTTCTGAAATTACACAGTCATCCAATTCACTTAGTTCATCCCGACAATCTGTTGATACATTATCTAATAGATTACGAAGTCTCAGTTACTCCCTTTCCCATGGGGTTTTTGTCATAATTTCTGGAAAGTGTTTTGAAACATTTTTTAACAAAAATTATATTTTGCAATTATTTTATAGTATATTATTTGTATGCTACAATTATTGAAATGTTAAATAAAATATGCATGCATATTAATACATTTGAAAACAATATGTAAATGGAAATGGAAAGAGTAAAACTTACTCTGTTTTAGATGCTTCAAGTACGGAATTATAACTCAACTGCTCGGGGGGTGTTCTCAGCTCCCCAGATAAGCTTTTGAAGGTTGTTACGTTCCAATCGCCCAAGCAGGAATGATTTCATCAGTCCTGAAGGTTCAATGACCTAAAATGTGCAGCCACAGAAAAAATCATGGTTCTGCGAATTCTTTTTTAGAAATCTGAGTGGGGCTTTCTTGTTGCTGTGGTTTACCCCATGCGAGTGATAGTGGGTTAATAGCGTCCTTTTTTGGTCAAGGACAGTAGTATCGAGAAAAGGGTTCTGGGTAATATCGGGTGGGTTGTAGGAGGGTACACTTCTTGGTGACAAAATTTTGGCATCCAAAATTTGGCAATAAAGTTTGCAATATGGCAACCCTGCCAAATTGTTCAGTTTTAGGCTAAACGGTAACCCTAAAACCGGTCCAGCTGGAAATTATCCCATTTCGGACTGTGGCCATTTCCACCTGACATTGCTTCTGTATCTGGAATGACCACAATTTTCATTTTACCATGTTTTTCTTTTTTAAAGCTGGAAGAATGGATATTTTACCATCTGAATGAGAGTGGAAAGAAAGAAATGATTGCTTCATGAATGAGTGAATGATTGAAAATAGTTCAGTACGGTTGTCCGAAATATGAAAATAATTTGTTTAAGAGAAAAATTTAAAATATTTAAATTTTTAGTTGTAGTAAGATGCAATTTTAAAAAAACTTAAACACACACACACACTTGTTAATTATAAGCATTTATTAATGAATTTTAAACTAATTATCTGTTGCATTAAAATTAGGCAAAAAGAATAGTTATAATTTTGATGACAAGAATGAATCTGATGCACTTTAACCATTTTTCAATACTTCACATTAATTATGTTGGGTGTAATCCCAGATTACTTTGGTTAGTAATGTCCAGTATATATATATTTGGAGATTGACAACCGTGCTGAAATTCCTTTTTTCACGAGAAAAAGCAATTAAAAGCTTTATTGCACTTTTTCATAATTCAGGATAGATAACAAGTATATCTTCGTATTAAAGTCCAAATTGCTCATATCCAATTCGAAGCTGTATTTTAAGATCTTCATTCGAGTCTATTGCGATAAGTTCCTGTTGTAAGTATAACTTTTTTTTTTTTACAATGCAGTTGTTGCGTTCTTCTAGAGTTCAAATGACAGCCAGACATGGAAATCATACAAATTTTTATATAACAAAATATTTACAGTTAATTTACATTTAAATTTAAGTAGTAATGTGGGTATAAATGTAAATCATACCTTTAAAGGTGCTGCTTATTTAAACAGAGTTTAATATGTGTTTGTTATTAAGATTTAGCATCCATCTGATCCACTTCCTGTTTACAGACAGAATGCCCTCGTGCAAGGTTGTACAGTTTCAGTTATGGTAGGAAACGCTGAGAAATCTGTTCATTCAGGAACAGTTAAGTGAGGAGTGTAAGAAACAGTCACATTATGAATTAATTGTATCCTGTAATATTACGATGGTTGAAACATTCTCAAATTGAATTTTAAAACCTGAATCAAGGGCATTTAAATAATGAATGTAGTTTGAAATGGTTTTGTTCCTGTTATATTGTCTGTGAGAAATTCTGAAACTGTAAAATCCATGACTTCCAATATTATACTCCTTTAGCTTAATTCTGGCACGAAATAGTGAAATGATGGTCCTTGACTTAAACAAATGTAGGCTGTTGCCTTGTAACTGCTAGTTAATCTCATTAAAATTAATCTCAGTGAAAACATCCCACTTACTCATGATGAAATTAAAGGAATGTTATAAACAATGTTCTAAATGCACTACTAAAAAGAACAGAAAAACTAATTTTACTTGTGAAAAATGTAATAATTGTATTGCTTCCTATTTTTCTTCCTTTTAAACTTTTGTATACAAATTTTACATTAAAAATGGGATGTTAACACCCTGGGGTATGAGAAACCCTTTGTGAGAACTTTTGGACGTTTTTTCGCGCGAGTGATGCCGGATTAACAACTAAATGATATCATTGGATGACTTACTGTATTGCTAAAACATACAATGCTATTTGGTTAACACATTGCTATTTTAGCAAATGTTTCAGTCTTCAGTCAAAACTTTGATAATAAGGTTTGGCACAAGAGGGAAAAAAAAAGTTATGTGAAGTCCGATATTTTAAATCACGGGGACTAGAAGAATAAACCGTGCACTTTTTCAGGAAGTGGACTCGATTAATCATGACAATCAGAATGATTTACAGAGAAATTTGAATGTTTTGTCCCTGAAAAAGTGTCAAAACTTATTTATTTTAGAAAAGTTGGCAAAAAGTGCAAAATATCATCATTATTTTTGAAAAGATAAAAGTATAATATGAAATAAACAATATATCCTATTCTGGATTTATTAGGGTTTTATTTTTTCTATTTTGGTACGAAAGAAAGAAAAACAGTTTTAAAAAGAACAGAAATGTCGGAAATTTTACCCCCTGACATTTTTTAGTCTGAAGTTCACATTGCAAAGGCATTACACTTATTCGTTTTAACATTTTTAATTTATATATTTTTAACTAATTGTAATTTTGGAATTTAAATATTCAAAACAGCTTCTTTGGATTATTTCCCATTCTATGGTACATTTAGTGCAATTCAGCCTTTAGTGGTTCATGTAAAAATAACATCACATAGATACGTGCAGATATTTGTTTCCTTTCAAATTTTTACTAAATAGATGAATAAATATGTACTTATATTATAATAAAATACTACATAGATAAATAGATAGCATCTGTAAGTAGAATATTCCATTCATGGAAAATTAAAATGATTGCTAAACCCTTTTTCCACCACCTATGTAGACCCCTTGCAGATCATCATTAGACCATTGGGGTTCGATATAGACCATTTTGGGAAAGACTGATATAGAATGAATATTTTTCTTTTTTAGTATTAATATTTATTCTCTTAAGAGTACAATGTGGTTACAAGGAGAAAAAATTATTATTTATCTACCTATACGGAAATAATGTTCTACAGTATGGATATTTGGAGAAAATTATTTCATAATTTAATATTACCGCAAAAAAGGTTTGTACAATGTTTCATTTTTTGCCAGTTTTCTATAAACTTAATTCTTGAGTACTATAACAGTACATAACCTGATAGAATTCTCCTCCAAGAAGCTATTCATATTTTGTCATGATATTCCTTTAGTTTCCTATGTATTGCTCGTGTTAGCATGATTTTCATGCTAAGTATAATGTGGACATATTTTTTGTAACTAATATTTAATATATATTTTAGATTTTGATTGCTTTAACTGATCGATTTGTTATTTAAAAGCCTACAAATTTCTTCAAATATCAGAACAAAATTTCTTTGCTGACCGTTTTCAGCTGTGACAACCAACTAAATATTTTTACTTCATAAATAATAATGAAGAATAAAATTCTACTTCTCTACATGTCTTACTTTATATTGATTGCATTTCTTTTTTTTTTTCAGATAGATGTTAAAAAAATTATTCATATTCTGACATGAACTAGAGTGCAAGACCCATTTTCTCCGTTGCAGATTTTAAATTGAGATTTTTGTTGTCACAGCTGTGAAAAAAACTTGCACATTCAAAATTACAAAAATGGCTTTCCATCAAGGGAACTCGGGCCTTCATTTACAAGTTCATGATGATAAAAAGCCTTATGTTTGTCAAATCTGCAACAAGAGTTTTTCTCAAAATGGTGTTTTAAAAAAACATTTACATGTTCATACCAAGGAAAAGCCTTATGTTTGTGAAATGTGCAACAAGGGCTTTTCTCAACTTGCTCATTTAAAAACACATTTACTTATTCATACAAAAGAAAAGCCTTATGTTTGTGAACTTTGCAACAAGAGCTTTTCTCAACTTGCTAATTTAAAATCACATTTACTTATTCATACAAAAGAAAAGCCTTATGTCTGTGAGATATGCAGCATGGGTTTTTCTCGAAATGATACTTTAAAAACACATCTACGTATTCATGCCAAGGAAAAGCCTTATGTTTGTCAAATGTGCAACAAGGGCTTTTCTCAATATGGTAATTTAAAAAAGCATTTACTTATTCATACAAAGGAAAAGCCTTATGTTTGTAAAATGTGCAACAAGGGCTTTTCTCAAAATGCTCATTTAAAAGCACATTTACGTATTCATACAGAGGAAAAGCCTTATGTTTGTGAAATGTGCAACAAGGGCTTTTCTGAGAATAGTAGTTTAAAAAGACATTTACGTATTCATACAAAGGAAAAGAATTGTTTGTGAAATGTGCAACATAGGCTTTTCTCAACCAAGTTATTTTAAAAACACATTTATGTTTTCATGCTAAGGAAGAGAATTGTTTGTTAAATATACAACAAGGGTTTTTTTAAGCTGATAATTACAAAACACATTTACTTAGTCATACAAGGGAAAAGTTTTATATTTGTGAAATGTGCAGCAAGGGTTTTTCTCAAAATAATTATTTAAGAAAACATTTATTGGTTCATACAAATGGAAAGCCTTATGTTTGTGAACTGTGCAACAAGGTGTTTTCTCAAAATGTCTCTGCAAAATCACAGCTACTCATACAGCTCATGAGATAATTAAGTATCTAATTTCACAACAAATGCCCTTTTAAATAGATATTAAGAGCAACTGCAATTTTTTTGTGTTCAAGAATTCATAATTATTTTTTTTTATACTTCTGGCATGAATCAAGCTAATAGAAATAGATATTAGAACACAATTTTATTTTATTAATATTTTTCTCTTTTTTTAAGTTGATGGAGGTTGAGAATATAGAAATAAAATTCATTGGACTAACATAATTATGGAAAGCAAAGTTTGCAGAAAAATCTGTAAGATATTCACACTGATAAAAACATCTGTTTTAAATTGCTGGAGCAATTCATTTGTTTGAAGAAAGTAGCATGTGCTCTGCTTTCTGCATTTGGTTCTACATATTTATGTTATGAAATTTTTTTCTTACATGAAAAATATTTTGAATCCATGAAAAATTGTTTTACAGCTGAACATTCGGAATCATGTATCAAATTGAAAGTCGCCAATTGTTCCCTGATATTGCTACATTAAATAGAGCTTTTTACACAGTTGAAAGTTTGCATTAAAATTTTAATTCTGTTGTATGAAACATTATAATTTGTGCATTTCTTATTTTTATGTGAATATTTTTAAAAGGCTTAATTTATGTAGAATTTTAATGTTTTATTTATATTAAAGAATAATCATATTTTATGTTTACTTCTTATTTTAATGAATATACTTAAAAGATGTATGTTTATGTGTACAGTTTTAAGTCTGTCTTCAATCATTGTTAAAGAATAATAGCCGAATTTGAGATATTTTTTTCAGGATTAATTCGGCTAGGAAAGCAGGAAAAAAAAACTTTGTCAAAAAATACTCATTATTTCCAGCTTTAAAAAAGTACTTTTGTATTAAGATCAACGAATTTTAATAACACTTTCTAATTTTAACCCTACAAGTAATATTAACATACATATTTTATGACCAATAATTTTAAGAATTCGTGTCTTTCAATTTAACTACTGGTTAAGTCTATTAAATTTTTTTTTGGTTTAAACTCTAATTCCTTGCATTTTTACGGTGCACAAAAATCTTTTCCACACAATTCGACCCTAATTGTTTTAAATGATTTTACTTGCTCATTTCATCATACTTAGGTTCAAATATATTTTAAAAATAGAGAGAAAAAAGATTGAATCCCAAAAGAAAAAATTCGATAAATGAAAAATGCTCTTAGCTATTTGGATGTTATTTTACAAAGCAAATCATAAAATGTTCTTGGTTCCAGGAAAAAGTTCGCGAAATAAAAAGATTCGCAAGATAGAGGTTCATAAAATTTGGAGCCCCGACTATATTTTATTCATCGAATTAATTTCCAAATTAAGCTTTTTTAAGGTAGTATGGAATTGATAACTTGTTTCCTTGTTGATTTTTAATAATTGTTCTTATAGATAATCCTGGAAGAATCATGAACATTTTTAAAATATTAACTTAAATATTTTTAAAAACTAGCTAGAGTTCTCAGATCTAAATTTATATAAAAGTTTTATAAAACAGATATATGTATGCAGGGGCGGGCTGGCCAGTGATGGCACATCGTCTTTGATTAATTATAATTTAATTATTCGTAACAATTTACGCATAGATACTCATACAGTTTTTACGTCTTATATAGTTCCTAACAAAACCCGCGGTGTTAAAGTCTTGCTCCTCGTCATTCCAATATGGCGTCTAACAACATGCAGGCTCACAAAACTCCGAGAACATTCGTGGGCATACGTATAAGGGTGATGTGGCTTGGAAATAGCGGCCGGCGCCACACGGCTATCCTGGAATCGGCTGGTCCTCCAGACGACACTGCAAATATACAAAAAAAGCAAAATTACTGGACTAAAGTATCTAAAAAGTTTAGAGTTCATGAGTCTTTTGTCGGCCACGAAGTTCTCAGAAGGATTAAGGTTATTTCTTCCTTATCTTCAACGTGTTTCTTTCCTTTTATTTTCAACGTCTTTCTTTCGCTATTTTCTTGTTCGTCTTTCGTCGGAATTTTTTTCTTCTACGTCTTTCGTCTTACTTTTATTTGTTCGTCTACGTTTGTCGTTTAATGTTGAAGATCTTGCATAGATCGGGCAGTTTTTTCCATGACTCCTTTAATTTCAGTTATCCTGTGCGGTCCAAGGTGATCACTATGTTTTCAATGGCGCGTCATCTTTCCGTAATGGATTGAAAAAGCCTTTCTTCTTTTGTGATTCAGCAATATACACGATGGTCACAATTGGCAATTGAATTTTCTATTTGAATTTGGGAATGAAGTAATCTTTGTTTTCTTTAGTCCTGGCCATCTTTTCTCATAGGCGCGTCTTTTGACTTTCTTTGATATACTTTCAAGAACGACTGCTATTGGGTCAGTTTTCTTTAAAGGAATGCAAGCATGGTTTTCTTCTTTGTCTTTCAAGCAGTTCTCCAGTACCAGCAACAATATACTCACCAGGTTCTTCAGTAATACATTGAATCATAGGGTCAGAGGTTTTTCTAAGCGTTTCAAACCGTCTTCTAATTTAGGCAAATCAGATGGATGTTGAAGTTCAAGCAGTGGATCAAGACAGCGCTCTGCACCCAGTTAGATTTTTTTAATGCAGTGCTAGCGCCATCTGTTACAAAATATGGAAACTAAAATAATTGATTGCCTTGCTATTTTTGTATCCCTGTATTAGTCGAACGATTTTTGTGGAAGTGCTTTTGCATTTTATTTACATTTTTAATAATTTTTACTTTTGGTTTCTTGTTTTTTTCTTTCTTTTGTTAATTGTTTTGTTACCTTGTTATTTTAATTAGTCAATCTGTTATTTTTTTCATTTTCTGTAATCAATTTTTGCATACTTATTGTTTTCTGAAATGGATGTGCATAGCAGAGACTTAATCTGCTCATTTTGTAATCAAGTCTTCACTCGCCCTTTCTGTTTGAAAAGGCATTTAAAAAATATTCGTGATCACCAACAGTGTGATGTAAATGAAGAGATTTTGAAGGAATTCAATACTTTCAGTGGTATGAATAGTTGCATTTAATTTAATTGCAATTTGGCCTTACAGAAAGAATGATTTCATAAAAAATGTATATTTGGATGTAAGAGAGGAAATTAACATTCTACAAAGGTAAATAGAAATGAATCAATGAAAATATTAATATTTAATAATAAATTATTTTCCTTAACTAAATAAATTGCAAATTAAACTGAGGTTTGATAAATAATCATGAGATATATATTCACAAAAATAAATAATATTTTGGACAACAGATGGCGATAGCACTGCACTACAAAAAACTATCTGGGTTCAGAGCGCTGTCTTGATCCACTCCTGAAGTTCAAAAGGACTTTCGGTCACAGTTTTTTGGTCATCTTTCACAAGTAAACCATCTTTCTTTACAGGCACACAATTTGGAGTTATCGTCTTGTTCTTTGACTGGTAAATTTAAAGAATATCCGGTGGAATATTGATTTCAAAATCATTAGGAGATAAATTAATTGGCAAAATAGACTATGTGGCAACTTCTTCAGTACATTTAGGCTTATTTTTAATTGTGACGCCATTTTCATTTTAGTCTCACCCTGAATTAATGCATTTAATCCAACTATAACATCATATAACATAGCATTACATCTACTACACCTACGGACATCAATTTGAATATAATCTTTAAAATCAAACTGTCTTACTTTACCTTTACCAAATCCACTTAAAGTAGAATTTAATGGAAACAATTGAATATGATTTAATTTATCAAAAACAGACTTTCGAATCAAGGTCACTTGACTACCACTATCAATTAAAGCATCTAAAACTAAGTCAACAATTAATACTTTCTTACTTAATGCTTTTTCTTTAATAACAATTAAATGAGCAACGTCTAGTTTAGTAGCATTATTATCTGGGCATTCCGAAGCCTTGTGTCCAAAAGCTTCATACTGAAAACATTTTAATCCCTTATCTTTGTGCATAAAGTTGTGGCCGCGGTAGCCGAGTGGTATAGGTATCGGATCGTGACTTGCCTTGTCACGAGTTCGAGCCCAGTAACACTAAAGACCCGTCGTGTAGGGCAGCGATGCACGCTAAATCTGTCGAGAGCTGAAACGTCCTCCCGTTGGTGTGGTGTGGTGGTTAGGAGAGGAGTGCCAGCTCAGGTGTCGTCCACGTCACTTGACAATGATTCAAAATTACGTGGTCCGTCGCCAAAAGCACTCGTGTAGCTGAACAGTACGACGTTAATATTCAATCAATTGTGCATAAAGTTTCTGGAAATGTGATTTTTCGACCTACAATTGAAACAGATTCTACTGTTATAACTTTCATGACTAGTATTATTCCTAGTTTTCTCATAAATATTATCATATTTTATTTTATTCTTATTAACATCTTTTCTAAAGTTTTCATGCTTTCTTTTCATTTTATCACACACACAAGAATTATATCTTTCATTAAAATCATATATTGTTTTTTTTTATCGAAATTACCTTTCCACTTTACATAATCATTCTTGATTACCTCATAAATTTTGAGTTTTTCTTTAAATTCGGCCAAATCTTTACACCCGTACATAATTGTTATATTTTCTTGCCTGTCATTTATACCTTTGATTACGTAATGCATTCAAGCGGAATCTTCCATTTTACCCGAAGCTACATAATTCTTTCATCTTTAAAAAAATATTCCGAAGCAGTTTGCACAATCTGATTCTTTTAAGGGCCGTAAAGGCCGTATCACACGTAAATTTTTGGTACAATTTTTTTCAAGCAATTTTTCGTCCTACTGAGGGGGAAGAGTTGCCGTAAACAATACGACATGCTCTGACGTCAATCGCGCTCTTTCTCATTGAAATGCTACACGCCGATTTTTCTGCTTCAGAAACAACCATTCATTATTTTTTATACCGCTCGAGCTTTTATTGACAATCAAGAACAGATATGGCGTCTGACGATCAAGTGATTCTTGCGCTTGGATAATAATGGGGTAAGATAATAATTATACATTGCATTAAGGCCAACGCAAATTATTTTGCTTCAGAAGCTATCCAGTGGAAATTTATCCCACCTCGCTCTCCTAATTTCGGGGGTTTGTGGGAGGCAGGGGTAAAATCATTCAAACACCATCTCTATAGAACTTTAGTTAACAGTAAAATAACTTTCGAAGAATTCGAGACAATAAGAATTCAAATTGAAGGTAAACTTAATTCACGTCCATTAGTCCCATTGTCAGATAATATCAATGAATATGAAGTTTTAATTCCTGGACACTTTATAATTGGTCGACCTATCAGTGGTGGCAGTATACAACAAAGTGTGTACAAACTATTTGCAAACGCTGGAAAAATGATTATCAGTCATTTACAGCAGAGAAACAAGTGGCTGTTCGAGAAAAATAATGTTGCCGTTGGGTTGTTTAGTGCTTTTAAAGGAAAATGATTTGCCTCCCTCCAAATGGGCAATGGCAGGAATCTTGAAGGTTATTTATGGAACTAACGGTAAGGTCAGAGTCGTTAAACTAAAAACTGCAACGAGGGTTCTCACACGTTCTATCCAATAGAAAATCATGTAAATTAAATTGTGTAATGTGAAGTATATTATACTAGCTGGTATACCCGTTCTTCGCACGGGTGAACTGAAAAATTAAACAACACAGATTGAAGGAAAAAGATGTTTTTAATGAGTTAATTTTATGTGAATTGCAAATTAAACAAAAAAAGCTTTTTGTATATCTCAGCTAAACAAAAGAAAAAAAAAACACCTTTGTTAAATTTTAAGTATGTAAATCTAATAGCTGATAAAAAGAATTTTTTTTATTTATAATTCCTCGTAACACTTTTGAGGGTCGATTTTTCAAAATACCTCCGTAAGCTGATCTCTGCTCAGCAAAAAGTAACACATTGTTAAAAGTTTTGCGTAATGAACGCTTAAAGTAGTGTAAATAATTTATATCTGAAAATGTAATACATTAATATTACCTCCTGTTGTATTTATTTTATTTTTAAAATTGTAATATTCGCAAGCAACGCCGTTTCTTAAATTATAATGGCGATTAAATGAAAAACATAGCGAAATGTTAACGATAGAGTAAGTTAGCAAATGCCTAGCTACTTTCGTAGCTCGAGCTTTGTAAGACCCGCCGTGTAGGAGAGAAATGCACTTTAATACTTTATCCAACCACATTATGATTTACTGCAGTTTTTTCATACAATATTTTTTTTTTTTTGATCACTACATTTACAAATTAAAGGGATATACATAAACAAAATACTCCACTTTGGAAAATTTAATCCGTTAGAGCTAATAAATTAATTAAGGATATTCCACTGTAAAATTAATTATGTCCACCGTTCACTTAAAATAAGTAGTCAAATAATTTTCCAAGGTCTTCACTAACATACAAAAACATAAGACACTTAAATTTTGACATAAACTCTTTTTTCGGGACGAAAATAATAATCTTTGCAATCCGCTGAAAACGCATTATCTGCTACAAAACTATTCGGCTTCCCCGCTAAAATACTCATCATAGAATCCGTGCTGCCATATATCTTGGAAGAGTGGATTTCAATGAATATTCCTGCTAAGTATTGGTAGAATATTTCTTCTAAGTTGGTGTGGTGTGGTAGTTAGGAGAAAGGGGGGCCAGCTCAGGTGTCGTCCACGTCACTTGACCATGGTTCAAAATTACATGATACGTTGCCAAAAGCCCTCGTGTAGCTGAACAGTGCGATGTTAATATTCACTCACTCACACACTCCAAAAAATACAGTACAGTAGTTATAATTATTTTTATACTTAAAAACGCTATTTCTGCCTATTCAATTAAAATTATAGCGTTATAATTAACTACTAACAACAACCAAATTTTGAAAATTTGTCCAAATGATGCAGTGTAAAAGAGAAAGTTTATTTACTTTAAGTGCCAGAACCGATGCAAGCATTTATTTTTGAAAAAGATCGATTTCTTACTACCAAATGTGCATAATAAAATCATAAAAAAAAAAACATTAAAATGAACATAGATTTATAACAACCTCTCCCTTCAAAACTTAGTTTTATTCTGAAATTTAAAAAAATAGGCATTATTCTGATCACAGGAATGAATTAGAAGCGAGCCCATTGCGTAGCCAAAACAAAAAGAGTTTTTCACAAACAAAAGATAGATATATGCTGTGGTGGGCTTTTTTGCAGCGCAAGCCAGAATTGCTTGTAGATGGCAGAAATTTTTCACACTTACTGACAAATATCGTTATATTTTGGACACTTTTTATAAATTATAGTCTATGCTATAAATTATAGCCTATGTGTTATTCAGATGTTTAAGCTATATTACTGTAAAGTTTCATTAAAATCCATTCAGTTGTTTTTGCGTGAAAGACCCACAAAGAATTTCACAAACTTTAACATTTATAATATATATTAGATTCTTAGAATATTGTACTTTTTCTATTTTTGAATATTGTATTTTTTTCTTATTTTAGAATGCTGTGTTTATTTGTAATTCATTTATACATTTGTAAACTTTATATAGAAAATTGTGTTTTTAAATATATTTTTTGAAGTATTGTATATTTAAGCTCTGGGCGGAATGTTACGTCATCAGCGCACTGTAGCGCCGTCTGTAAAAAATTGTAGAAGTAGACATTGTCGAGCTGTACCCTATCAAAAGTAGGTGCTCGAATAAAGTAGACTTAGCGTTGCGAAATTTTGATTTTTCTTACCAGTTTACATTCCACTCAAATATTGACGAAACAACAACTTCATTCCATTCTGCCGCCCACATCCTTCTTACATCGCAGCATTGGCGGCGGAGACGTCTGAGGCTCTGCGTCAAGGGTAGACCAAGCAAAGGACGTCTTGCAGACAGACCACTCTGCTGTAAATTGCGTCGTATGGTACGCGCAGACACTGAATGATGCGTTACAGACTCAAAGTGCTGTGCTACGGTTCGTGATGTGACTGAGCGATCCGTCACTGCCATGCGCACAATTTGCCTGTCCTCACGTGAAGTGATGCACTGAGGTGGAGGCGATCGACCACGTCGGTCCGTCGTACCCTCCTGCAACCAACGCTCACATATCCGCATTACAGTTGTTTGGTTTCGTCCAATACGATTACCGATTTCCCTGAAAGATAATCCACAATCTCTGTAGGCCACTGTCCTTCCTCTGTCGAACTCGGATACTTGATGAAAAGCTGATCGCTGTTTTCTACGAGACATAACTGATAGTTTTTTTTTAAAAAAAACCCACAAGATAAACACAATTGTCGAACTTGAAACCGTCGAAATCTCCAAGCCTTAAATGACGCTTTGAGGTGGCGCCACAGGCGCGCGTGATGTGTGTCTGCGCTGAAATTCTAATCATTTGTATATATCTCACATCCGCTAATGCATGTTTTAAATTTCATGTTATTTGCATGCTTCCTTCAGGGTGTTGCATTTATGGTGGCCAGCAGTGTATTTACAATGAAATGCTTTAAATAACCATTTTTTCTATAGGAAAAAATATTCAGGAAAATATTCTTAAACATAGAAATTATATTCTTGCATTTTTACTTCGTCTGAAAGCATTTTAATTTTTCCCCCTAAGTTTTTGGACAAATATAGAGAACAAATGTTTTTGCTTGAAATAGTTCATTGATGGTGTCAATTTTGGACAATATTGCTAACCATACTATTAAAAATAATCGGCATTTCTTGTATTGAATCCAATAAATTTTTAATTAATGAATTCTTCTGGGTTATTACGAGTTTGTTCAAACTGTATATACACTGTTTTAATCGAATCTATTTTAGCTTCCAACGGGTATCGCAAGATTGTCTTAGAGTAATGTTTTAGTAGAATTTACCATCTTTCTAGATGCAGAAAATAAGCATTGACATATCCAGTCCCAATTTTTATAGTACATACTACTGGAAGTGAGATCACAAACTAAAAAATTAAGAGATGATTGGCAAGGTGATAGGTTTAGAGTAATTATTCTAGATCTTACACCTTTATATTTCCGTTTCATATTGCTACCCTTTTGTCACATACCGACAATTCAAATCTAATTCTAACTCCCTTAACCTTTTCACTAGAGTTTTTGTTATTCCTGGTGGCCGCGGTAGCTTAGTGGTTATGGTCACGAGCTCATGGATGGAGTGTTGGGGGCTCGAGTCCTGTTGCCACTAAAGACACGCCGTGTAGATGAGGCCATTCCTCCCACTGATGTGGTAGTTAGGAAAGAGGGGTGTCAGCTCAGGTGTCCTCCTCGACCGAGGTTTGGGATCAATAGCCCTCTTGTTGTTTTGTAGAGCAACGTTAAACACCAGATGACTATTCCGGATTTTTCACCCACTAAGAAAGTATACACTCCGCCACAGTGGTCTTCAAACTGTGTTCCACAGAACCCTGGAGTTCCACGATACATGCCTAGGGGTTCCACGAGTCACAATGCATAAATCGAAAAAAAAATTATAAATGTGGATTCACGTTCTTTATGAAGTTTGTATCCTCACAAGAATTTAAAGCTCTCTTATTCCTGTCATTAAGAAACTGAAAATTTTATTTCAACATAACTTTATTTTGCAATTTTTTTAAAAAACTTTTATTATAATACAATAAAAGATATCAAAATGTGTTTTATTTATATATATTACCTAATAGATTGTAAATATTTTATTGTTTAATATCCCGGGTTCCACGATATAATTGTATACTCGTTAGTACAATGTCTTGCAAAACTAAATTGTTTTCCAATTTAAAGTGCACCTTTTGACATTTGTTGGGAAAACACCTACAAAATAAGGGAGAGGTAACGACTTATCGACCTATCAACAGATTTGATGTCCAAACTCTAAATTTAAGCAAGATAAGCTCCTAAATTTTTTGTTGCAAATTCATACAAAATACTCAGTATTCCTCTAAACATTGTAATGCCATTCAGAACAATGTGTATAAGTGAAAAATATTTCTTGGCATAAGTGGTTACAAAAACAAATTATAGAAATATATAAGCTCAGAATATGTAATGCGATTGCAGTTAATTTCAATGGGCTTAGACTTCCAACGGTTTGTGTGAAAAAATCAAGCACACATTCTAGTTACTATACATAATGCATGGATAGGTGAAAGCTGGATCACAGATTAATATTATTAATTAGTAAATTATACTAAAAGAGTAGTTTAAAATTTTTAATAATCGATGCAATACTTTTTTTAATTGCCTTTACAAAAAAGTGTGTGTGGAATAGGGTTCGACAGAAATGCTTTCTAGTTCTAGGGGTTCCACAAAAATACCTTCTAGTTCTAGGGCAGTGGTGACCAACCCGTGGCACGGTGAAGTTGTAACGGGGGCACGCGAAGACATACTGTAAAATTAAAAGAAATTTGAATACATAATAAATAATTTTCTACAATTTTATTGAAGTGGGGTTGTCTCAGACAAAAGTCTCAAAATTTGGATCAAAATATATTTGTGTGAATAAATGTTTTCTGCAATGAACATAATAAAATAAATTTTACTCATAAACAAGCTGATGTGCACCTATAATAACCTAATTTTGTTAGTATCTGCAAAAGTTAATCCTAATATAGATGAGACTTGGTAAAAAAAAATAGAGTAATCCAAAAGCCACATTAAGTAAATACTAACTGTTTAATAATTATTTAAAACTAAATGTTTCAAGTTGCTCATTTTTATTTTGTACCTAACTTAACTGAATTGAACCTGTAAAAAGTTTATTAGCAATAAAATCTAAATTTGCAGTTCATCTTATTTTAAAATTTCTTGCATTAAAAAAAAAATGTGCTATTTGCGTAATAAGCCTATAAAAAACATTTTTTTTTTTTACTTTTCCATATTTGTTTGATGGAAACGTTGGTAGTGGCACTCATAAATATTTTTTTATCAAATTGTGGCACGCTTCCCAAAAAGGTTGCCCCCCATGTTCTTGGGGTTCTGTGAGTAGAAAAGTTCATACAGTCGGTCGAAAAAATAGTTGAGCACAGCGACCCTTTCAAAAAATGATTGGAAATGGAAAACGACCTTTATTGAAACGACCTTTGTTGAAACCATCTCACTTGAAATTTATCATGAAAACCCCCATCTCATTTGAAATTAATCATGAAAACCATCTCATTTGAAACCCTCTCATTTGAAATTAATCATCAAAACCATCTCCTTTGAAACCATTTCACTTGAAATTAATCATGAAAACTGTCTCATTTGAAACGAAAATCATCTAATTTGAAACGAAAACCATCTCATTTGAAACCCTCTCATTTAAAATCATCTCATTTGAAACGAAAACCATCTCATTTGAATCGAAAACCATCTCATTTGAATCCAAAACCATCTCATTTGAAACCCTCTCATTTGAATCGATCTCAACACAATCTTTTTGGTTTTGTTCCCATCTTTTGCTTTCAAACGACTCGTTTTACCTGACTATTGTCCTTTTTTCACCTACTTTTTATCCAACACTTGCATTTAAGGTTTCCATCCAAAAAGGACGAGGTTTTTTTTGCATGAATCTTGTCTATTTCCACCCTTTCTTTTTACCCCAACGTTGAATGTAGGGTCTCGATTCACGTTTGAAGCAAAGTATGCAACAGAGCACTTTATTATGAACGACAAAAATTTTTCAAATTTCACACAAAAAGATTTTCAGGGCCGAGAGAAAATTTTTCATTCCATCCCAGAGAGACGATTGAGACAGGGGTCATCCACAAATGAAATTCTTGACAGGTCAAATGAAACAGAGGTCTCCCAAAAATAATTTTAACACGGGGGTCCAATAAAATGCTGGACAGGTCCAATGAAATGTTTTGGTGAGAGGACCACCTTATTTCAATCTTGGTGACGATTCACAAGTTATTTGATGCATCTAGGGGGATATACCACCTCATTCCAAACTTGCTGACGATTCACAGTCATGCATCTAGGTGAGAAGGGGTGATTCACAGGTTCCAATCTTGGTGTATGAATGGACCCGAAAAAGGGGGGGGGACTGCCCTCCCTATTACCGGTCTTGAAGATTTTTGCTTAAAACATTTACCGTTAAGACTGCCAGAATTTTAGATGGAAACATGACTACAAATCCTGACAGTCTTAACAAAAACATTTAGCCATTCAAAAGCATTCCGAGGTATAACTGATGGCCTTTTATACTCTAATGAGGTCACGTGAAACAATTTATATTGGCTGGTGCATATTGGGATCCTTCCAACGTTGGCATAGTGTGTGTCTTGAAAAACCGAGTCGACTCGATCCCCCCTTTTTCGGTATAATTCTTTTTTACTCACTCACTCTACTAGATGAGCCGTCTGTTTTTTGCATTCAGCCTGCAGCTTGTTAAAATGCTGTAGGTATCGCGAAAATCGGTAGGCCATGGGGCACTCGGATATATCCTCATGCACCTCGTCGTGCAGGTGGTCAGGCAGGGTTCCCGGAAATGGGGCAGTATTTCCAAGTTGATTGTAAAAAGTCCCAGCTTTTCAAAAATTTTCCGCTGGTCCTTGACGACGATGAGACCTCCTTGGGTCAGGTGACAAAACTTGCCCCTGACGCAGAGGTGGGGCACAGATCCGGGAAGTTGGCTTTTCAGGTGGAGCCGTTCATTGATGTACCTGTTGGCCCGGCTGGGGGTCGTGAGGAGGTTCGAGTGGTCCACCGTGAGGCAAATAACGTCTGGATCTTCCTCCGGGATGTTGGCAATTCGATGGTTGGCCAGGCCACCATGGTGAAACACGTCAGCGAAAAAGGCTAGGTGAGACATGTTGCTTCAGAAGGGTTGCTGAGCCTCTCTGCTGGGTCACGTGAATCGATTGGCCCAGAAAGATTATTCAGCATAAATGAGCGCAAATTAGCTGAGTGATCCAATCTCTCCGAAAAGAGGGGGGCCGATTCAACTCAATCCCCCTTTTTCGGGGACCAATGTTTTTTACAAACGCTCCATTCCGCCTGCAGCTTGTTAAACTGCTTCAGGTATTTGGCAAATTGGTAAGATGGTGCAATACGAAACGTGCAAGGAGTTGGGAAAGGCGACGTTGAATTCAGGCAGCGGGCTCTAGGAAAATTTTTGGTTCCTTTGACCACCATCTGGCTCAACTTGCCCCTCACGCTAAAGGATAGGTATTCCATGGGTAACGGGGCGTGAACCAGACCTTCGTGTAAGTGATTCACCGTGATCACTTGGGGATTGTGGCAATGGAGAGTTTGATGGTCTCGCCCTGGTGACGTGGGGCAAAATAAACGGGTCTGAGAAAGAAGGGCCTTAAATAGGCTCGAGGACGTCAGAGGGTATCCCAAGGGCCAAAGCGTTCTGATGCAAGTGTTCTACATGTGTTTCCAAAGCCCGTTTCCATGGTTGGTGACACACTACACGCCAAGGTAGGTTCTCGTCTCGATGAATTTCCCAATCGTCCAACCACGTCACGTACACGTCCGCCAGTCGCGTGCAATGCGTGAGATCCAAAGGGTAGGCTTCCGTATTTTGAGGCTGATACGCCTCTCAAACTTGGCGAGACGGAGAACGACCCACGCGAAAGAACTTTAAGTCGACTCCTTTATCCCACGTCAGATCCAAATGACTCGTAAACACAATGACGGTTTTTCCAAACGAACGAGGAACGTGCACGTCAAAGTTGGGTTTAAAAAAGATGGTGTAAGGATACTCTGACTCGTAATACGTGACTCGATCCGGCCACCGACCCAGATTTCCAAATACGATAGTGCTGCGATGTCGACACTGGTCCAACAAGTGTTGTACCGAAACCATTCTGACAAAAAAATGAGACTTGTGTTTTAAGATTCATTATTTATTGACATACAAAAATATATACAATGAGCTACAGGCAAATATTGACAGACAGATCCATGGGTTGGATGGCTTTAAATCCGATAGATTTTTTTACACAAGAGTTCAGTCTGGGCATTGTCAAGTTCATAGGCGCCTTTTCAAATTCATCCAGGAATGAGATGAGATCACCATCAAAAATAAAGGGTACCGTGTGAAGCAGCTGGAGTTCTTGGGCTGGGGGTCCAAATACGAACGACATGAGCTGGTCGAATGCATCCATCGGCTCCAAAGTGTCGAGCTGTGGGAGAATCTGCATAGGTTCTGGAACATGTAAAATCTGCATAGGTTCTGGAACATGTAGAATCTGCATAGGTTCTGGAACATGTAGAATCTGCACAGGTGGCTGTGGGACTTGTGACACTGGAATCTGCACAGGTTCTGGAACATCTGGAATCGGCACAGGTGATTCTGGCACAAATGGAATCTGCACAGGTGACTGTGGGACTTGTGGAATCTGCACAGGGGGTTCTGGGACATGTGGAATCTGCACAGGTGGCTGTGGGACATGGGACACTGGAATCTGCACAGGTTCTGGAACATCTGGAATCTGCACAGGTGGCTGTGGGACTTGTGACACTGGAATCTGCACAGGTTCTGAGACATCTGGAATCTGCACAGGGGGCTGTGCTCATTTTAACAAACTGCAGGCTGAATGCAAAAAACAGACGGCTCATCTAGTAGAGTGAGTGAGTAAAAAAAATTATACCGAAAAAGGGGGGATCGAGTCGACTCGGTTTTTCAAGAC
The DNA here is from genome assembly GCA_019973935.1 of Trichonephila clavipes. NCBI lineage: Eukaryota > Metazoa > Arthropoda > Arachnida > Araneae > Nephilidae > Trichonephila > Trichonephila clavipes. The sequence goes on along the minus strand of BMAU01000024.1, from coordinate 19,540 downwards.
ACACACTACGCCAACGTTGGAAGGATCCCAATATGCACCAGCCAATATAAATTGTTTCACGTGACCTCATTAGAGTATAAAAGGCCAGCAGTTATACCTCGGAATGCTTTTGAATGTCTAAATGTTTTTTGTTAAGACTGTCAGGATTTGGAGTCATGTTTCCATCTAAAATTCTGGCAGTCTTAACGGTAAATGTTTTAAGCAAAAGTCTTCAAGACCGATAATAGGGAGGGCAGTCCCCCCCCATTCATACACCAAGATTGGAACCTGTGTGAATCACCCCTTCTCACCTAGATGCATCACTGTGAATCGTCAGCAAGATTGGAGGCCTTCTCACCTAGATGCATCACTGTGAATCGTCACCAAGATTGAAATGAGGTGGTCCTCTCACCAAAACATTTCATTGGACCTGTCCAGCATTTCATTGGACCCCCGTATTAAAATTATTTTTGGGAGACCTCTGTTTCATTTGACCTGTCAAGAATTTCATTTGTGGATGACCCCTGTCACAATCGTCTCTCTGGGATGGAATGAAAAAATTTCTCTCGTCCCTGAAAAATCTTTTTGTGTGAAATTTGAAAATTTTTTTGTCGTTCATTATAAAGTGCTTTGTTGCATACTTTGCTTCAAACGTGAATCGAGACCCTACATTCAACGTTGGGGTAAAAAGAAAGGGTGGAAATAGACAAGATTCATACAAAAAGAGCCGCGGCCTTTTTGGATGGAAACCTTAAATGCAAGTGTTGGATAAAAAGTAGGTGAAAAAAGGACAATAGTCAGTTAAAACGAGTCGTTTGAAAGCAAAAGATGGGAACAAAACCAAAAAGATTGTGTTGAGATTGATTCAAATGAGAGGGTTTCAAATGAGATGGTTTTCGATTCAAATGAGATGATTTTAAATGAGAGGGTTTCAAATGAGATGGTTTTCGTTTCAAATGAGATGATTTTCGTTTCAAATGAGATGATTTTCGTTTCAAATGAGACAGTTTTCATGATTAATTTCAAATGAGATGGGGGGGGTTCATGATAAATTTCAAGTGAGATGGTTTCAACAAAGGTCGTTTCAATAAAGGTCGTTTTCCATTTCCAATCATTTTTGGAAAGGGTCACGGTGCTCAACTATTTTTTCGACCGACTGTAATAACCCCACTTTCAGTGCTAAAAATAGAGTCTCCCTCCCCATCCCACAGCTGTCTTGTTCAAGCGATTCCCCTTCTTCCGGCCATTCTAAAATTTAAAGCAAAAACTAACAGTCAGCTGATCTCAAGGTTACTTGACCGTGGCCTTTTTGAAAGGATGTCATGTGGAGTCGTCTTATGACGTAGTCTAGGGTTACTTTATTTTTAAGCCCCCCCATTTTTTCATGTAAAAAAAGCAGAATTAGTGTTTCTGAAGTGATTGAAGTCATTATTCATGGAGCAAAATATTCTTTTTTATTAAATATACTATTATTAATGTGTATTTAAACAGTTTATGCAGTAATCTTATTCTAAAACAACGTTTTAACATTTTGTACGCAGATTGCATACACGTGGCGCCATCTCCAGACATTGTAATAAAGCTTGCATGGCCGCGGAAGCCGAGTGGTATAGGTATAGGATCGTGGCTAGCCTTGTCACGAGTTCGAGCCCAGTACCGCTAAAGACCCACCGTGTAGGGCAGTGATGCACGCTAAATCTGTCGAGAGCTGAAACGTCCTCCCATTAGTGGGGTGTGGTTGTTAGGAGAGGGAGTGCCAGCTCAGGTGTCGTCCCCATCGCTTGACCATGGTTCAAAATTACGTGGTTCGTCGCCAAAAGCCCTCGTGTAGCTGAACAATGGGTATTGACAGATAAGAGGAACCCTTAAGACCGGACATGTAATGCTCAATTTCGTTGGAAGCACTTAAGTCTATAATCTACAAAGTAGATGGGTTACTGTAAAATTTTTGGCCTATTTTCGAAAATCGCCAAGTGTATCGTTTGGCCTCAATAAACCCACAGTATCATTCTCGCAATAGCTCTCGTTCTGTGAGGTTGCTTCATTATCAAGCGGTTAATATTATTACGATATTGAATATTTTGGTTACTAGTTTTATATTGTATTAATCTTTCATTATTTATTGAATTGTTTTATTTTACTCTTTTTATATTAAATGGTTAATATTATTACCGTATTTAAATTTTGGGTAAAATCCTAGTCTGGCACACTGCTGTTTTTGGCGCTATTTTGTTTCGCCAAATGGCGCCCAAAAGCCATGTTTCAAAAAATGACGCCATGGACGAAAACGAAGAAAAATCGGGGGTTGCCGATCTTAGCTGGTGATCAAAAACCCTAAGAAAACGGGGTTTCCTTAATGGTATCAGGAAAAGGGGGGGGACGGTCTCAGCTCCTCTTCAAAAATCCTAAAGAACGGGGTTTCCCTAATGGCGTCAGAGACGCTGAAAACACTTGTATTCACACAAAAGCATAAAATAAAGAAAAGGGCAAAAAGAGCCTTTTTACGAGATAAAGGCAGTAAAATAAAGGAAAAAAAGCATTTTAAAAATTGTAAAAAATCACTTACGTCACTTTTTTTGGTCATCCGATTCATGTGGAGTATACACACGTGCAATTCCTTTGAGATAATCCTGGAACTTTGCGTCGATCATTTTGTGTTCGTTTGATCGACGCCACATATACTCTGCAAGGTATGAGTCAAATTGACCCTCCACATGGCCCGTGAGACCTTTCAAACTTCTTTTGATGGCCTACCACGTTCCTTCGATTCAATTAGTGTGTGCACCGGTCTCGGGATCCTTAAAAGTCAGACTGTGGTTGACTGTGAGATGTCTGTATCCCTCATCCGACAGACATTTGTAAGCCCTCCAACAGTCCGAAATTATCGTGGTTCCTGGCAAAATTTATTCCCTAATTACTGAAAGTAATTCCACTTTCGTTCTATTTGGCACCACACGGAAGAAACATTTTTTCGAATCTCTTTGCACGCCACCAAATACCCAGTTTCCTTTCACTCTTTTTCCTTTGCCATATTTCATTTTTCCGAACAAATTTTCATCACAATTTCCACAATTTTTCCTTCTCCTCCAAGTTTCGCGCTCTCATTTACACATGCAACCATACAAATCTCACGGCAAAACGTATACCAATCCACCACTGTGTTTTTGTTAATTTTTAAATCATTCACTATACAAACTCATTCATACTCTTGCCAAACCAATACCTGGTTAATCGCAAGATCACACAAATACTCAATCTACTATCTCTAAACCACGTTCCTTTCCTTACACTCCGGCAAACAAAGTGGGGATTCTCTTTCGACTGTACTCGACAATGCCATTCAAAACCATCAATCGTGCCCTTTCGTTCAACCAAACGCATATCCTTTTTACACTTCAGACACTCATATCTGGAGGGAATTAATCCTTCTTTCATTACCCAATCTAAAACAGCCTTATTCCCTTGTTTTCCAAGCAAAAGAAAAAATCCTGTGGTTGCCTCGCTTTCAAGGAATTTTCTTTCACATGCCATTCTAACAACCGGTGCAAAATCAAGCCAAAAATCGGAACACGTGGGGAAGAAAGTATGAGCAGGGTCGAACTTGACGTGTTGCAGCAGGGTCAAAGGCGAAAATGAACGATGTCCACTTTTCACCCGATTTTTTTTGCTTGACCGGTTTTAGGGTTACCATATTTTAGCCACCGGACTGGACAATCCGGAAGGGTTGCCATGTTGTAAACTTATAGCCAAAATTTTGGCGCCAAAATTTTTGTCGCCAAGCAATGTGCTTGTCTAGGATCCACACAAATTTTGTATTAATCTTCCTTTTTTTTATTTAATTGTTTTATTTTACTCTTTATATATTAAGTGTTTACTATTTTTACTACATTGATTCGTTTAATTTTGTATTAATCTTCCATTTTTTATTGAATTGTTTTATTTTAATATTGTGTTTATTTTTCATTTTGTTTTTACAATTTTCTTACTGTGTTAATAGTTCTCTTTTTTAAAATTTCCAGGGTTTTAGCATTTGTATATTCATTTTCTAGCTTCTACCAAACAATAGACTGGAGGATTTACTGATACATTTCGTAATTATTAATTATAATTTTGCTTTATTTAATTGTACTATTTTTATATTTTGTGCTTTGATTTTATGTATGTTTAATTTTTCCTTTCAGGGGCATTCTAGTTTTTGCTAAGTGATTGTTAGATTGTTTTATACTTTCATTTTCTGAAATTTTTATAATTGCATATTTTAGATTTTCCAGGTTTCTAACATATTAATAGATAAATTTATTTTCTGGCTTCTGCCGTGCAACTGCCTGTTTAACCGATCTCGGGATAAATTTTTTTTCCAAAAGACATGATAAATATGCTTAAATATGAAGTAAGTGATTTATTAGTATAGGGTGTTTTTTTTAGAGGTATAGAACTTTAAATTGCAATAAAACAACGATGTATTATTCGATTGACATGAATTTTTTTTATTCGAAAGATAATCTTGTGGCATTACATTTTAAATATGATCAAGCAATGCGTAGATTCGTCGATGGGCCCAAAACGAGATTGCCGTTGTTCCCGATTTTCATAAGCGAATTTTGTTTAAAGATGAAGCGCACTTCTGGTTGAATGGCTACGTCAACAAACAAAACTGCCGCATTTGGAGTGAAGCTAATCTACAAGTGTATGTCGAAACACACCGTTACATCCAGAAAAACTGACTGTTTGGTGCGCTTTATGGACTGGTGGAATCATTGGTCCGTACTTCTTCAAAAACGATGAAGGCCACAACGTTACAGTCAATGGTGATCGGTATAGAGCCATGATTACTAACTTTTTCATTCCTGAATTGAACAATCATGATGTCCAGAGGCTGTGGTTCCAACAAGACGGCGCAACATGTCACAGAGCTCGTGCCACAATCGATTTATTGAAAGACACGTTGGGTGACCGCCTAATTTCACGTTTTGGACCTGTGAATTGGCCTCCAAGATGTTCCGATTTAACACCGCTAGACTATTTTCTGTGGGGCTATGTAAAGTCATTGGTTTATGCGGATAAGCCACAAACGCTTGACCATTTGGAAGACAACATTCGCCGTGTTATTGCCGATATACGGCCACAAATGTTGGAAAAAGTCATCGAAAATTGGACGTCCAGATTGGACTACATCCGAGCCAGCCGTGGCAGTCATATGCCAGAAATCATATTTAAAATGTAATTCCACAAGATTATCTTTCGAATAAGAACAAATATATGTCAATCGAATAATACATCGTTGTTTTATTGCAATTTAAAGTTCTATACCTCTAAAAAAACACACCCTATATTATCAGGTTCCCAAACTTTGTTAATGCGTAATACTTATTTTAATCATGAAGTTTGTAGCAAAATCAGTTATGATAAAGAGAAAAAATTATATAATAGAGATTCATTTAAATATTTGAATTATTATGACATTAGTGAGCAACCAAATTGTTTTGGAGGTGCACCTGTTAATGAAGGATATTCAAAATGTTGTATATATTGTAGAAATACTTATTTTTCTTCACAATCATTTGCAAATCACCGTAAAGTATGCAAAAGATATAACATTATTAAAAGTGAGAAAATAGAGTTAATTAATCAAAAGGAAGAAAAATCATTATTTAAATGTAGTATCTGTCCACAAAATTTTTTATTTGAATCGGAATTAAAGAACCATATCAAAATATGTTCAGATTTAACTTTGCCTTATCAATGTCCACATCCTCATTGTAACTGTAGATTTGGGTATTTAACGCATTCACTATCTCATGAAAATGAGATTAATAGAATAGATATGACTATAAAGAAATTAAGCTTTGCAGATAAGTTAAGTTTTCAATTATGGTTAGAGCATGAAGGAAGTAAAACTTTTACATCTTTCAAAAAAGATACTGGAAGTAAAAGAAGTGACATTAATATTTATTCCTATTACAGTTGTCAATTTTCTAAAAATGAAACTTCAGAGACATATAAAAGAAAAACGAGTCGTAGAAATATCAAAGGTTCAATACAGCCAATTGAATGTCCTGCACGGATAGCTGTTTCTGAGAATGGTGAAGGCATCAGTGTAAAATATTTTTCAAAACACAATCATGAATTGTGTCCTCAAAACATAAAATTTCAACCAATTAAAAAACTTGTAGGGAATTCATTAAAGCTAACCTTCAAATGGGTATTGAGAAATCTAAAGTATTAGAATATGAACGTGGTAATAGGGAATTAAGAAATGATCGAGATAAATGTCTCATTAAAGAGTCCTTTTTAACAAACAAAAACTTATCATACTATGTTAATTCTTTGAAATCACTTTTCCAGCCTAATAAAAATGATGCCGTTTCTGTCAATATTCTCATTAACAAGCTACAAAAAGAAGCTCATGATTGTGTTCTTTTATATAAACCCCAAGGGCAAGATACAGTTTATGGACCAACTAGCTCAAAAATGTTACCCAATAATTATCTTGCAATTGGCTTACAAACAGCAGAACAAAAAGAAATCATGATTAAGAACTGTTCAAAAACATTGTGTATTGACTCCACACACCAAACTAACGAATATGGTTTCTATTTACTAAATTTAATTGTACCAGATGAATATGGAATAGGTTACCCAGTTGCTCATTTCATTACAAATAAATTAGACGCGGTAACAATGTATTGTTTATTTGACAGTGTTTGAAAGAAAGGGTGCCCCAATTAAAATATTAATTGTTTCATGACTAATGATGATAAAACAACTGGCCCTGCATTTAAAAAAGTATTTGGGGAAGGTGTTAAACATTTGCTTTGCAAATGGCACCTTCATCGTGCTTGGAAAAAACAATTAAATAATCTTGTTTCTGGTTTCGAAATTAGAAATGAAAGTTATGCTTCTTTGGCAGTGCTTTTAGAAGAAGAAAAATTTAACTAAGTTTAAACAAATGATGGGAAATTTTAGAGTTGGATTTGTTGATGAAGCACCTGCTTTTATTAAATATTTTGATGATTATTATTATAATAGAACAGATTTATGGAGTATGTCACACACATCGTCAATTTCCACATTTCTATACAGATACAAATATATATTGTGAATCTTTTCACAATAAATAAAAGACCACAGTTATTTTAAACGTAAATTTAATCGCAGAGTGGATAATTTAATTGATAGATTGTTAATAATAGAGAATGATATGTATTTATCTTATCAATACAGAATTATAACTGGCACTCCCACCAGTGTTTATCCTCCAACATATTATAAACGTCACGACAATGGTTTAAGGATTCCTGATGGAGATATTTATGTTAAGTCGACAAATACATGGTTTTTTAAATCGCAGACAAACAGGGATGTACTTCACGAAGTTAAAAAGGTTGCGGAAACATGTTCAGATAATGATCAGTGCTATTGTAGGTGTATAAAACAGGCATGTTTATTGTTCCGTACTTGTAAACACGCCTTTGGCGACGGAGCACCTTTCTTAGCGCACTCTGTAATTTCGCCTACTTGGCAACCCTACTAATTTCAACGAGTCTTCGCATGTACTTAGATGATAATAAACGCATCTCTTTTTGTCCACTCGTTCTAAATTTTCTTACGCTATCTCCTCACATTTATCTTTGTGCATGCATTTATATGCACGTGAATGTTCTGATTATCACGCACTCCGTAAACATATTCATAAAATTCATTCCTTAATTGTTCGACAGATCCCTTCTTTTGAAAATAGTTTTAGTGATAATGAAATTACCGAAGATGTAAAATGTATTCCTGATTCAGTTTCTTCTGTAACCCTTATACACTCATGTCTATAAATTAAGAATAATGAAGTTCAGGAAAAGAAAGAGACAGAAGCAAAACAAATTTGAATTACTTGTAAAGTGTATTAATTAAAAAAGGTAAAGAGCAAAAAAGATGCTATATGTTTGACATAATTAATAAAAATTGCGATTTTTACTCCCTGTAGTAAATTTCAAAAAAAGAACCTATTTACAAAAAACAGTATAACATGGTTTTATGATGGTTAATACGGAGTATGAATCCCGGATGATGCAATACAGGCCTTACAACGCCTAGGCATGCTGAGTATCAAATTATCAATCTGATCTTGGGGAATATTGCACCACTCATCAAGCAATGCCCTCCGAAGTTCCAGTAGACAGGTGGGAGGGGGTTGACGGTCTGCAATTCATCGGCCAAGCATATCCCACACATGCTCTATTGGATTCGAGTCCGGTGAGTATGCTGGCCAATCCATACGGTGATATAATCCGATTGAAGGCATTCATCTACAATGTTTGCACGGTGAGGACGGGCGTTGTTATCTATAAACAGAAATTCAGCACCCATGGTGCCTCGAAACAAACGTGCATGTTGTTCCAGAATGACATCCCGATAGATATGGACTTTCATCGTTACACTCTGAACATGCAGTCACTTCTGGAACCTAGAATAATTCCTCCCCAAACGAGCCATCCTGCACCACCTTCAGGTGTCGGTCAATGGTGTTCTCTTGGAGGTAACGGGTACCTGGCGCTCTCCATATTAAAGTCCGACGAGAATCAAACTGCAAACTAAACCTGGACTCGTCGAAAACATCACACAAGACCACTGTTGTGGTGTCCACAATGCATGCTCTCTACTCCAGGTTAATAGCAGGCGACAGTGAGTTGCGGTAAGTGGAACACATCTGACAGGCCTACGAGCATATAGACCAATGTGTCCTAAGCGTCTGTACACGGTCTGCTTTGAAACTGTCGTCGTACCGCTAGTTGAAGAGAGCTGACGAGACAGGTCTGATGCTGTGCTCTATCTGTTTCTTTTGACAGTATACGCCAAATACCGGTCCTCATTCGGCGTTGTAACTCGGGGGGTGACCTGTGCTACTCACATTACCATTATCTTGGAATCGTTGCCAAAGCCTGGAGATGACACTCTGGGCGATTCCAAGTTCCTCGGATACTTCCAGCTGGGTACGTCCACATTCCAGTCATTCAATAATTCTACCACGTAAAAAATCATCCAAATGCTTCCTTTGTGCCATAACTGTGCGGTCATTGCACTGAAAGACTTTTAAAACGCTTGTGAACATTTTTACTTCTTTGTCACCATTCCTTTTATACCCCTCTCTCTTACACTCTCGTCATTGTGACGTACTATCCGCGGCATCTGGTGGTTTCCTGTAATTTGCATATTCTTCTTCAAGATGTGTATGATAATTCTACAGGTGAAATTTTTATTTTAGAGTTCAATTTCTGTGTGATTCTGAATTATCCTTAATTTATGGACATGAGTGTAGAAAGTGGCATTGATTCTTCTGTTGAAGAAACATGTGATGATGAAAGAAAAATTCGCGAGACTGAATTTTTACTTGTTAAATTAAATTGTTTAATACAAGATAAAGTAGTTATGAGAACTCTATCATCATATCTAAGTAGAAGTTTAAAAAGAATGGTTTCAATGTGTGAATCAATAAAAGATGGGGGGATAGAAATTAAACTTGAAAATTATTTATCTGATCCCCATTTGCCTTCCCAACAACATTTAATTAAGCAATATACATTTAAATGTAGTAGCAGAGTTAAAAATGTGAAAAGGAAAACTTTGGAATATCCTTCCTTGCCTGTCAAAAAAGAAACAACAGACAATATAAGCTGTAGCCATTCGGTAGTACTAAATTCAAAAAGCAAGTACAGGAAACTGACTGGGTCTTTTACGCCTGAAATAGGTTATGTACCTGATTGCAGTCAAGTTGTTTCATGCATACAAGACATTCAATTACGTTTTTATGAGTTAATATCTTTGGATACTTATATATCAGATGAGGAGGTAAATAATTGATCCAAAAAGACAAATTTTCGTAATGGATGGCTTTACGATAATATAATTGATGCGTTTAATTTAAAAATCATGCAGGGGAAGGATTGTTTTGCAGCAAGATGTTACCATACACAAATTCTAGAAAGTGGAGGTAATCTTGGAAATTTTTTCTCTCCTAATAAACTTAATACTGCTGAATTCCTTTTCATTCCTATTAATGTCTCTTATCATTGGGCTTTATTGGTTGCTAATTTAAGTCTAGAGAAGCTAAATTTTCATGATCTTTTAGGTTTTGGAACTGAAGATAAGTACATTAATCTGATAGATTTATGGAGAAAAAAATTAAATATTTTATTTTGTGAAGAACATGATTGGCCTGTTTCTTATCCTGTTCATGTGAAACAGACTGATAGTAGGAATTGTGGTGTTTTCCTATCATGTGTTTCACAAATAGAATATTAGACAAAAAGAACATTGTTGATACTTTTGATACAAATGAATTTAGAAAATTTATGTATAATTCTATTACTGGTGAGTGTTTAAATAATGTTAAATATATTAGATCCAATGACATTAATGTTTGTTTTCAATGCAAGCAAAATCATATACAATAGGTAATATATTTTAAATATATGTAAAATGATCATTATTTGTAATTTTGATTCCATTTGTGTATTATTGAGTATAAAGGAATATAAACCTCCTGGGGAACCCGCCTTTCCTATTAGGATTAAGGGGTAATGCGTTCATACACCATACCTCAAGGGTGACGTGGAAATTGGTGAAAATAATAGTAAAATGTAATTTTTGTGTTCTTTTTTTTTTTTACTGCACAGAAACACTAATGATGTGCTATTTTTTCCATCTAGTGATGAATCAGCTTTTGATATGCCATATTATTTACTTGTTTTATGTATGCTTTAAATCGGGGTAGCCAAACTGTGAGAGAAGAGTGCCGCTTTCAATTTTTCCAACAAATAAAGATGTGAAAAAATTTTACTTATGTGATTTTTAAGCAAATAGAACATTTTTTATACTAGACTTCAGTAGTGGAAATTTAAAAATAAACTTTTTATTAGTTCAATAAGTTAGGTCAGGAAAAAAATAAAAATGAGTAACTCGAAACACATCTAACTCCTGCTTGATGTATGTGGGTAACAAATAACATCTAGAAAAATTAAAAATGGATTTATGAACAGATGAGTGGTTTTTTTTATCACCTTGAAAATAATCAAATCTAGTACTGAATTAATCATGCAAAATGGATGTTAAATTTTTAAATACATCATATAGCTTGGAGTGTTATTAAATTTCATAAATAGTTCCTGCAATAATATGAAACGTGTTAAACATTTTACTCAAAAGTGGTGACACAAAAGCAGAAGTTTATTCACACAAAAAGATATATGACCAACTATAGGATAAAAATCAATGTTACCTGTTTCTAATCTTAAATTTAAATTATTGAGACGTTCCATAATATCAGTAGGAAAGAATAAACCCCATAGCCAGTCTTCATACTTGAGTAGCCAGTACTTCTAGGGCAGCTCATTGTTTTCTCCCAGATATTTTGAAACACAACCCCTCAAATACTAAAATATAGTGAGTGCACTCCGTTTGGAAAACCGGCGCACACAATGGTGTGTTCTAAGTGTATTTAAAATAAATTTTGATGGTTTTATTTATTTATTTTTATGTGAGATAACCGCATTTCAACAGAACTGTAAAACATGTCTTTTGTTATATTTTCAATTTTCAGTAAATTTTCACGTGCTACTGTTACAACGTTGCCGTGCCGCGGGTTGGCCGGCCTTGTTTTATATATTTATGATTTTTCAGGTTGCTTTCCATTTGTTCTGTGTATCTAACCAGATGAATGATATAAATATGTTTGCTCATCAGAAAATATCTGGAATAATGTTGTGATCATATGAAATAAATGCTAGATGGGATTTCCGACTGTGGTGACATTATGTATATTCTGCATCCCAGTTATGAAAGACTTTCTAAAGCATCAAAAATTTTACAAAGTAATAGGTAAGTAATATGTATGAAGAGAACATAATTTTTTAATGTATTTTTTAGTTATAACAGCACTTTTTTTCTGCTATCTGTTATTTTAAGACTACCATCAATGTTAGTTACACGTAACTTTTTTTTATACGGTAGGTACGATCCAAAATCGGGGTTTGAGTTGTGAAAAAAGTGGCATAATCCATCTCTTATGCCACAATTGTACAAGAAATAACGAGTTTTTCTTAAATTGGAAAACATGTTATGAAGAATCAACTATACTAAGTTCGATAAGTATATATCGTTATTAAATACAATGGTTCATACTAAAATAAAGTTTGCATATTTAATACAATACATTTAAAAAAAACAATAGCTGTTTTATAAAATAAAATTAGGAATGTTTATTTTATTTAAAAAAAAAAAAGGTTTAAAATTTTCATTTTAAAATATACTAGTAATTATTGAAATCAATTATTTCTGCGATACTTGTCATAATGAGTGCGTTTGTTCGGCGGATTCCTCGAATTCGTTTTCTTTAATCACAGTATTAGAATCTAAAAAGTTTTCAAGCCAAATAAAAAATATTCATATCTTGGTTTTGCTATTTAGCTGCGTTGCTACGTGGCACTCAAAAAATATTAAATTTTTTGGAACACTAGACCACGTCTTATTTTTTTATCACTATTTAAGAAAAATTTTCCAGATGCGTACGTTTTGAAGACTGAAATGTATAAAACCTGCAATTAATTGATGAATTGAGCCTTCCACAAAACAAATAGCGATCTTAAACCAATGAATTAAATCAGCCGTATTAATAGCTTTTTATTGGGCCGTGTAAAAAATGGTTAGTTAAAGTCTCTGTCTTAATTACAATTACTTTTTCAAACTTACATTAAGAGTTTTTTGGTTATCTTTTTGACAATCTCATCACATACTTTTATAATTATACTAATATTTCGTTTTAATGGAATGATAAAATTACGTATAACTATATTAATCTTGGACGGATTTTATTTGAAATTTAAGATTGCTGCAAAATTAAAGAATCACTATAATATAGTTTATTATTCTAAAGATATATTTAAATTATTATGAGTTGTATGAAAGAATTGCATGTGTTGATTTCGGTAATGAAACGTGTGTAAACGACGTGTTAAAAGCTAACTCAGATGCGTGTAACAAGACAAAATTCGCTTCATAGTAAACTAGTATCTCTTATACCCGTTCTTCGCACGGATGAATCGAAAAATTAAGCAATACAGATTGAATGATAAAGAAGTTTTTAATGAGTTAATTTTAAGTGAATTGCAAATTAAACAAAAAAAAAAGCGTTTTGCATATTTCAGCTGAATAAAAAAACACCTGTTTGTTAAAATTTTGTCTGTAGATCTAATAGCTGATAAAAAGGAATTAATTCCTCAGTATTGTATATGGCCTCTCTGTACAAGAAAAGGAAAATGTTTTGTTTGTCTCCCCATTCAAATCATTTCCCCTTATTTTTACAGCTAACATGTCTTCCTCTTGGGGGAGGAGTGATCCATTCATAGTATATAACTGGTTCCAGTCTATTTTACAACTTTCCCATGTAATTGGAATTTTCTTCCAACAACTCCTCTTTTATTGCTACCGCCATAAGTTGTAACTTCTAATAAAAGGGATGCTCTGTCCTCTGTTTTATGAAATTCACATGAAATTAAAAAATTTTAATATATTTTGGTATGTTTAAATCAGTCAATTAATTCATTTTAAAAAAATCCGCTCATTTTATCTAGTTCAGTTTTTTTTTAGATGAATGAAGTAAATATTCTTGCATCTTAGAAAGTTTTGAATGACTTATTGATCACAAAAAGTGCTAGATGGGATTTCCAGCTGTGGTGACAAATACATTATAATTGCATCACAGTTGTAAAAGACTTTTTTTTTCTAAAGCATTTAAGTTTGTGTAATTTAATTAATTGGTAAGTAATATTTATGTGACGGGAAATGATATTTAAGTTAATATTTTAATTATAAAAGTACGTAATCAATTGTCTGCTTTTTTTTACTGTCAGCAATATTAGTTAGTTAACACTTTTTATTACAGCACAGGGGCGTAGCTACCGCCATATCAATGATATGGGGACTTCGAGATATAGGGGCCCCAACATGTGTAAGCAAAAAATTGTAAAATAGTAAGAGGGCCAGAAAAGCCCCCCCAGGAATTTTTGATACAGGGCCCACTCAAGACTATCTTCGCCAGTGTTACAGTAGATATGATCCAAAACCAATTGAAAAAAGACAATGGTTTGTTCAGTAAAATGGAGGGTGTATTCCATCTAATGTCAAAACCATACAAGTAATGAATTCTTCTTAAATAAAAAAAAAACTTGTATAGTTGATTCTTCATACTTTTTAAGAGTTCCATAAGTACATAATCATTAACTGCATGGTTATTCATATTAAAAGTTTAACATATTTACACATAACATAAATACAGTAAAGAAAAAAACATTTATCACTACATGTTTCGTAAAGAAAATTAGGAATGTATATTTCTTTTAAAAAGGTATAAAATATTTAATTTTGAAGTCCTAGAAATATATAAATCAATTATTTCTTTGCTATTGCAGTTAAATTCATCAAAATCGCTTCCTTCAACCCCATAAATTAAACTAGAATCCAAAGAGGGCTTTTAAATTTAAAAAAAATAGCTTAATTTCTCGGTTTTGCTAGTTGTTTTTATAATATTTGAAACTGAGCTTTACAAATACATGTATTTTTTTAATACTAGGTCGCGATTTATACTTTTGTATCACTATTTAAAAAATAAATTTCTAGATGCTCTCTAAGTTTTGAAGACTTTCAGAAATGTATAAAACCTGCAGTTAAGTTAATTGATGAATTGAACCTTCACATAACAAATAAGAGATCAAATAGATTAAATCAGTCATATTAAAATAGAAAGATAGCTTTTTATTGGACCATGTAAAAAAAAGTTAGTTAACGTTTCTTGTCTCAATTGCTATTATTACTTTTTCAAACTTACATAAAAGGTGTTCTATTTTTCTTTGGTGATCTTTTTGACAATCGCATTATTCTTATTTTTTTAAAAATATTTTAAAATTATTTTGTATAATTATACTAATATTTAATTTTAGTAAAATGATGTAATTCCGTATAACTATTAATCTTGCACGGGTTTTATTTGAAATTTAAGAAGATATTGCTGCAAAATAAAAGAATGGCTATAATATAGTTTAATATTCTAAGGATAGTTTCAATTATTTTGAGGTGCATGAAAGAATAACATTTATTGATTTCAGTAATGAAACAAGGGTAAAACGAAATATAAAACATGCTCGGATGCGTTTAAAAAGACAAAATTCGCTTTATAGTAAATTGATAGAAACTCAGAAACGATCACAACCATTACATATTAGAAAGTTGTACATTTTTAAAGAAATGCTGAAGGGATTTAATAAAAATTTTGGAAAGCTGGGCATCTTTTTCAAAGATTTGTTTATTGATTATATAAAAAAAAAGAATTCAAATAGCACACCTTATTTATTAGAACATTTCCGATGAATGTCTCCGAAGTTTCAGTTCTATTGGCTATCTAACCATTAAATTCAGTTTTTTTTATTAGCAACAAAATAAAGAGATATTTAATAAATTTGCTTAATAATATAAAAAATGCATAAAATAACAATTGAATACCACGAAATTAATAAAATTAGAAACCTGTATTGCTCCATGACCCAACCAATTTTAAAACATTTTGTTAGCTTACATATCTACATCATAAAATTCGAGGGGGAGGGGGACAAATTTTTTTAAAAAATTTCCTTATTGAATTCACTATTTACCCAAAGCTTAACATTTATAAAAACAAAATACAAACCTTTATAAATGGTTTGTGCGTTTAAAAAGAAGGGAGGGGAGGGGACATAAGTGAAATGATTTTATGTTCATTGCAGCAATATGCGTATAATACTAATTGGATAATCCCAAATGAGTTGTAATGGCTAATAATTCTATTAGGGATGTTAAATCACCAAAACCTTAGTATGCTGATTTTCAAGATTCTGCTGCGAAACTAGCAATTAAATCTGATTTAGGGTGCGACAGGTTCCAGAGATGAAAAGCCGACACACACAGTCTGATAACCTTCTTGGAAAAGAGGCTAACTTACTTTTGACATTTATTGGAGACATCTGTCAAAGTGGTTCAATAGCGGCTTAGAGGTGTGGTCTTAGAAAGCTATTTGAAGATGCAGTTTTGTCCCATTAACACAATGCAGAATGTTGAGAAAAAATTTTCGCGTAGAATCAAAGCTAGCTTGAAAGACTCCCGCGTACTTTTCTTAAATCACCCCTCTCTCTTTCCGTAATTGCTAGCTCTAATGATTTATAGATAGATCTATATTTATATTGAGAACAGCAATATTTTCTTCATCAATTAATTTTTCAGCAAAGCACAGTTGAAATGATTAAAGATAAAAAAACTTCCTGCTTATAATAAGGATTTAAATGTATTGGGGGAAATTTAGATATATAAACGAAGCAAAGTTTGTATAAGAATGCAAATACGTTTTAAAAATAGATCCATCATAAAAAAAATAAATTTGAATCAAATATAAGCCGAAAATTATTATGCAGTTACTAAGAAATGCGTAGGAATTTACTGAAGAAATTTCTACGTGAAGTTCAAAAAGTATTTTTCATGTTTTTTCAAGTGTTCACATAAAACTGAATAACAGAAATATTTTATTTTCTAAGCTTTGTAATAAAATTCCATGTGTAAGAATATTAACAATTGTTAAGTACAATTTGATCATTTTTTACAAGTGGTAAAAATATAGCAAAATTGCATTTCATATAATGCCTCAGTATCTTTTTATAATTCGAAGAAAAACCTTTCATATTAATATATAATTAATTAAATAATGTATTCCCAATTTTCGAGTTTTGAAACACTAGCAAGTAGTAAATCATTTGAAAAATGTTTCAGATGGTACCAAGTAATGAGATGTGCACAATATTATAAGTTCTAAAAAATATGACTACTTTACTAGAAGGGATAATCATCCAAAATGCTAAAAATTATGAAGTACAGACAATTGCACAGGAAATTCGAACATATATAATAAAATAAAAATTTTCATGAAAATGTTCAGCTGTTAATATTTTTGTTTTCTGAACGTTTTTTTTTCTTTTAGATTTTTTACAAATATGTATATTTTCGAATACGGTACAAATCGTTTAACGCGAAACGGTGGAGGACTGGACTGAAACATTTTTTTGTGTTAAAAGATATTGCGAAAAAAAAAACATTTCACCAAAATTAAGTTTATTAGAGTACATTTTATTTACATAGATATGAATATTCATGTATATTTAATAAAAATCAATGAAACAAAAGCATTTACAAGAACTCAATGAAATTTATTACAAAATTTTCAAATATTTTTGAAAACAAAACACATTTATTGAGTTTTATTTCATTTTCGTCGTTGGAATCTGCATCTGATACTTGAACAAACTTCAAAATGTCTTTGTTTGCCATAATTGGGGCTGTATACACATTATTATCACCTACCGCAAGCGTGTCAGAAACGCGGGCCGCATGTGGCCCGCCAATACGAAAGTTGCGGCCCGCCGACTCCTTTTAAAATTTTTTAGGTATCAGGTTCTTAAAATGTTTTCATTTTGAAATTTATTTGAGGTGGGTCTTATATGTATAAATCTACAATATATTTGCCTGTTACCTGTTCTTGTTTTAAAAGAAATTCTTCTTGATAATAGAAATGGTTTTAAGATTAAAAATTTTTTTATATTTTATTAAACCATTTCATGTGATTTTACAATAATAAATTACTTTTTTATTAAATTCTGAAATACACTATGCATATTCTTTACTATGGATGGTACACGATTTTTCGTGTGTGTGATTTATTTCTCTTCTTTTTCTGTTTGGAGTGTCCAATCAGCAAAATGCAATCAGACATGTTTTTTAAAGTTTAAAAAAATATATTCAGGATGGTTAAGATAAAGGGCAGTGTATACTGAATCGTTTGCGAATGAAAGCACAATCAAATTTCAACAATGAGTAAAGAAAGATCAATTCAAAAAGAATGACAATTTTCAAGAAAATGGTAACATATTTTTTTTTTTTAGTGTGTGTTCAAAATAAGATTCAAATATGCTAGATATCTAAAAATTATTTCACTTGCTATGGAATATATTTTTAAAAGGAACCATGACACAAATCATGAAGCAAACTATGACCAATACATAGCAAAAGTTTGTGAAGACAAATTGTCCAAATTGAGATCAATTCTTCAAAAACAATAAAGAACACTTATTAAATTTGTTGAAGACTATGCAGCTACTGTAAAATTTATATATTAAATTTAATTTCGCAAGCAGATCAAAATCATTTACTGAAAGGGAATTTATTAGTTAATTTTTATTTAAAACAGCGGGAGTATTACGCCCAGTACAAACAAAGCAAATTAAAAATGTAAGTTTAAGTCGAAACATTGTTGGTAGCAGAGTTGATGAAATAGCCGAGAATTTGAGAAATCAGCATAATTTAGTGATATCAATATTTCAAGCTTCTTTATTGCAATATTGATGAAAGTACAGATATTCGAAATTTCGTACAGTAAGTCACTTTTTTTCAAGGATGCGATGTAGATTTAAAAATAAATGAAGAACTTTTGGAAATCATTCATATTCAAAATACAACATCAGGAGCTCGTATTTTTAATGTACTTACAGATGTTTTGAAGAAATACAAATTACCAATGGAACAGTTAGTTTGCCCTGCATGATGATGTGCCTACCATGATCAATATTACTAAAGAAGTTGTTGCAAGATTAAAAGAAACATGCTAACAGCACAGCAATAATAATTTTGAGCATTTTCATTGCATTATACATTAGCAGGTTTTAAAAATAGTCGCCAAATTTGTAAATTATATTAAAGAACATAGACTTAATCATCCTAAATTAGCTTCCTTTCTCGAAGATATAGAGAATGAATTCATTGATCAACTATATTATATGGAAATTCAATGGCTTTCAAATAATGAAGTGTTAAAATGGTTCTTCAAATTGCTGGACAAAATTATTATTTTCTTGGAAATAAAAATATTATGAATGTGCTGAATTAAAAGATGGATAGAGGACCTGGCTTTCTAAGTTGATAATACAAGCCATCTTAATCAACTTAATTTTCAGCCTTAAGGCAAAAATCTCATGTTGTTACAACTATATTTCATAATAATAAATATTATTAATTTGGCGAAAATAAATAGAAAAAGAAAACTTGTCTCACTTTGAAAGCTGTCAATATCTGTTGATTAAATTCCATAAATTAAAATTTACTGAATACGCTCCCAAAATTAAATTGTTTTAAACGGAATATTATTCATTTTAATTTTAAGAGCTGTGAGTTATAATTTCGCACTTTTACTTTATCGCTATCTATTGATATGGAAATTGTTGATGAAAGCTTACAAATAAATTAATTGAAATCCAATGTGATTCTTTGTTGAAGCAAAAATCTATATAGAAGTTGAAATTTTAGATTCTTATACATTCTCGCATTTATCAATAGATATTTGAAGGATATGTTGCGTTAATGTTCAATCAGGATGCAATCAGATAAAACTTAACAACTTTAACTTTATTATAGACACATGTTCTAAATTATCTGCGAGTGTTGAGAG
>BMAU01000021.1:0-104996 GCA_019973935.1 Trichonephila clavipes | reverse complement strand
AATTTATTACCATATTTAGAATTCAATTCTCAATAAATCATATCTTTTACCTAAAATAGTGTGGAGAATAAAGACTTTCAAAATATTGCACGATTTTTTTACATGTAATTTTACAAATGAAAAAGTGACAATTTTGATTTCTAATGTTTGAAAAAAGTATTTGATTCATCATCTAGTATAAACATGAATAGAGCTGTAGTAAATTAAGACATTTTTCCATTTCTGTAGTGAATGTTCTCAAAAATTTCTTTTTTCATTTCTGTAGTGAATGCTTCTCAAAAATTTCTTTTTCATTTCTGTAGTGAATGCTTCTCAAAAATTTCTTTCTTCATTTCTGTAGTGAATGCTTCTCAAATTTTTTTCTTTTTCCATTTCTATAGTGAATGCTTCTCGAAAATTTTTCTTTTCCATTTCTATAGTGAATGCTTCTCGAAAATTTTTACAAAAATATTGTAAAATTATTAAGTAAAATAAGTTTTACAAATATATATATATATTTTTGTTTTTTGATATGACATGGTTATATATCAGATTCTTGCTTCTAGTTTTAGATAATTAAATGCTGAAGTATCTCTGTTAACTACTCTGAAGATGTGAAAAATAAGTAAAATTTATGTTAACTAAACATTATATGTACTCAATATAACTTAATTTAAAATAAATAAAAATTTGCTTTGAAATATTTACATTCTTGTAGAAGTCTACACCTATCCAAAATCCAACCATTTCAACAAAATAAGACACTTTAAAAAGTAAAATGTAAAAGTTTAAGAGCAAAATAATTGTAAGCAATAGTAGTAAACAAACGACAGCATATTCATCTGACCCAGTCATCCCGTGAATTTAGTCCATCGAACTCAATGGAAAAAAAAAAGAACCGATTGAACTATTAACAGATTCTATGTTAAAATACAGATATGAATGAGAAGATCTTGAGTTTTGGTTAAAAGTTTACACAGAACATCTTAAAAACTTCAGCAAAGCTATAAAAGGTCTTCGTTACAACATATTTATGAGAAAAATGTTTGACATGTCAGAAAAAAACACATAATACAGAAATAAATTGGATGATTAACATGAAATACAAACACATATTTATGAAACAACCTTGCTCTTTGGTATCCAGCTTCAAACTACATTGGACTTCATTCCAAATCCTTTAAAATTTCTGGAAAAAAATTATGAAAAGAAAATTATTTTTTAAAAGGAAAATTTATAAATAAATATTGATCAGTCAAAAAAAAAAAAAACATAATGCAATCTATGTTTAGAATAAATTGAAAATAATTAGATTTATATTCTTCAGATTAACAAATATGCATGAATTAAATAAATATAAAAATAAATACAATTATTTTCCAATATTAATAAAATTTGAACATACCAAAATAAGTGAGCAATAACCACTTTTCCACAATTCATGGGCCTATCTTATCAGTTCACAGAGCTTGAAGAACCTTCATCCTCCCCATACAGGAAAATATTCTGAACATAATCAGGATACTGTTAATCCTTAGAAAGTTCCCCTAGAAAACAGTTTAATTTCTGAGCACCACAAATTCGTTAAGTTATTTGAGTCTAAATATTTTTATAAATATAACAATCCCTATAATAATGAACAATGCTTAATTTATGAGATCTATGTTAATTATAGATTACTATGTGCAAGATCAAAATAAATAGCTAAGACAAAGGCTTAGCTTAAATTATCATTTCAATTAGTAAATCATCACAATCATAAAACGTTGTACAACATATTACACTAATTTTTCAGCACAACAGATTAAATGTACACTTAAAATTTAATAATTCATACAAAACTAGTGTATGGATATTTTTGATTTAAACGCAACGTAATTACACTTTACAACACAAAAAACAATATAAATTCATACAATATTCGTGTAAAATAACAAAAACAGGTTATTTATTGAATTAACATATATTTAAAAAATACAAGGGATTTTTTAAATAATATAAATAAAATCAGTCGAGAAAACTACATCATATTATTGTTATGAAAACGGTCGCCAAAATTATGGCCAAGGTTACCATACACAAGACTCGAGCAATGTTTGCAACAAAATACATAAGATTATTTCGATGAAATACAACAAAATTAGAATGGAATCCTTTTAATACTAACCTGTAATGAAATGCTTATTACAAAACACAGATTTAGGATTTGCTTTCCAATTTTTTTGTTGCAAAGCAATCTTCCATTGCAGCCTTCTAGATGGACTTGGAGGAAAGCGGTACATTTTAACTATAGATAGCAAATTTTTATCTATTCTCATGCTGCATTCAAATAAAGAACAGACAGTTCCAAGTTTGCTGTTTCTTGGGCTACTCATTTTAAATTGATAAAAAAAAATTTCTAACGAAATCTAAGCGAAATTAAAATTGCCCATTCATACAAACATATACAAAACAATGTTATTTTGCTGAAAGCGGAAGACAAAAAGGGTTCCAATGACATCAGCGCCTCCATAGTAAGCTTTACATTAGAACTTGTCCATACAATTTATGCTATAAAAGCTTGTCGCGAGATTTAAGTACTCATATTTACTCTTAGTCTGAAAATCTTAAAAATTAAAATCAATCAGATCAAGTTATTTAACTTGCTTGTTTATGTACACAGGTAAATCTCGCGACAAGCTTTTACATTATAAATTGTATAACGACATCATAAGTGTTGATAGCGAAAAAAGTTTTAAAAGAAAAGTTTATTTTATTCCCTTTAGAGCATTTATTTAAAAGCTTGTTTTTGAAAAAGCTTTTTTACTTTAAATTTATTTTTTACTTTTTGGTTATCGCTAGACAGAGGTTTCCTCAGTCTGTTAATCTCATTCAGCGCATCATTGTTGAACGGTCATTTGCCGGTTAATTTTGAACAGTCCAGCTATATAAGGGTACTCAACATTTTTTTCCGCCAGACCACATACATATGATAGATATGTCACTCGGGCCGCAACAAGAGGACAATGGGAAGGGAGGGTGGGGATAACACTGTTAGACCAAAACAACATTGGACGAAGAAAAATTAATTAAATTATTAAAATTCATTCTCTCTCTTTTTTTCTTGCTTTTACTATGATACTACATTAAAAACGAAAAACACATTTTTTTTTGTAAATCCGTAATTTTCACGAATTTTTCAATTTTTGTGCAAAATTTGGATAATACTATTCTACAAATGAGAAAATATTTGCGTGCGAATATATTTAAAAAAGACGAAGTTTTTAAATGTTTTATTCAAAATATGAGTATTTTTGAAAAATCGTAAAAAAAGTTAGGCCTTTTATTTTTTAAATGACTGATTCTAAAAGAGAAAAGCATGAACTTTTTTAGTGCAGAATATCGATTCATTAACACGAAACAAAAAAATCACACGGAACGATTTAGAAATCATTTTCATGAAAACCCTTCGATCTTGACTCATTTTAGAAAAACATCTAAAAAATAGAAATATCATTATTTTTTTTAATAAATTATACCGTATCGTAGCGAAATAAAAGATCTTTCCCATTAGGATATTATTTTTTGTGTTAGTTTGAGAGAACGAATAAGATGGTTTTTTAAGTAAGGTAGAAGAGAGAGAGAGAGAAATCGGAACTTCTGTAAGCTATAGCCAATAAGCTGCCGGGCAGAATAAAAAGCTAACAGGAGTAAAAGGTTTTCAATTAATATCTTTTTTAATAATTGCGATATTGGAATATAAATAATCAAAACATGCATTGTCATCTAAATTAAACATGTATACAAAATTTCAGCTCAATCGGTTGAAGACACCAGCTTCAAAATTGAAAATTAGTTGAAAGATTCCACCCGAAAAATTACTTTAATTAATATCTTTTTAAGTAATTGTGATATCGGAATATAAATGTACAAAACATGCATTGTCATCCAAACTAAACGTGTATGCAAAATTTCAGCTCAATCGGTTGAAGACACCAGCTTCAAAATTGAGTTGCAAGATTCCCCCCGAAAAAATTACTTTAATTAATATCTGCACTATTAAAACTCGAAGGTAAACAAACGTATTCAACTATACGACTAGGTGTATCTTCTAACGAACCGCACGACACAGAAACTCGCGAAAGGTATCAAAAGATCGAAAATGATCCCAGGAATCCATTTTGACCACTTATATTCCAATAGTGCAATTACTTAAAAAGATATTAATTAAAAACCTTAAAACGCATAATTATTGCCATTTTTTCCCGCCAGGTGCCGAAGTTCCAATTTCTCGACCTTTCTTTTTATTCCAGACGTTTTTAAGACACGATCTTATTTTTTATGAGACTCAAACTAAAAAAAAAATTACAGAATCGGAAAAATCATTTACTTCGTCACGATACGGTATAATTTATTTTACAAAATAATGATATCTTCTTTTCTTTTTTTTAAGATTTTTTCTAAAATGAGTCAAAATTGATACGTTTTTATGAAAATGATTTCTAAATCACTCCGATTGAATATTCTTTCAATATAATGAAGTGATATTCTACACTAAGAAAATTCATGCTTTTCTCTTTCAGAATCAGTCATTTAAAAAACAAAATGACAATTTTTTTTTACGATTTTTAAAAAAGTACTCAAAATTTTATTTAAATACTTAATAATTTCTTTATTTATAAAAATAATCTCATGGAATTTTTTCCCCGTGTGTAGAACTATACTATCCGTAATATGCACAAAGTTTGAAAATATTGCTTAAAAATTACAGTTTAAAAAATTGTGGTTTTCGTTTCCCCCCCCTTTTTGCGAGAAATATTAAAGCATTATGTTTGTTACATTTTTTATTTAAAAATTACCGTTGTAAGGCATTAACTTAAAAATGAAGCCCCCCAAAATTAAAATTTTAACAAATAACCAATGCGAATTTGAATATCTCTTCCTTTTATTTTACGAGGGTCTTTTTTTTCTTTTTTCCGAAGATTTTGTGGTTTGGACGCTTAGAATGCTGGATTATTAACTTTTGACCCCGGGTTATAAACAACACCATCGCTTAGTTTTTATGATTGTTTTAAAAAAATACTCAAAATTTCATTCGTGCATTTAATAACTTCGCCAGCAATTTTGTAATTGGAAAGAAGATTTATTTTGTCACGATACAGCATGTTTTTTTCTTTTCTTTTTTTTCAAAACAACGATACTTTCCATATGACTTTTTCTAAAATGAACCACTATCGATGCGTTTATATGAAATTAATTTTTTTAAAAAACTCATACTTTGCTTTTAACAGTTAGTGATTTAAAAAAAATGTCGAGAAAACTTTTTTACGAATTTTTTGTGTGCAATAATTCATTACTTTTTGTGCCAATAGAGTGCTGCACCTGTCAAGCTGTTTAAGAATCATTGAATGTTCACTTTCTCGAGAGCTCTGATAGCGGCAGGGGAAGGGGAATTTTCATGACAATATGTTATGCATTTAATAATGTTCGTACAACGCCGGGGGGAAGTAAACCTGTCTGACAAAGAAAAGAAGCGCAAAATTTTTGAAACAGGAAGTTTTAAGTTATACACTAGGTAAAAGTCCCAGCAACATCGACCTAGCGGAGGAGGGAGGGGTTGGAATTCATTTTGAAAAAGATTATTAGAGAGAAGTGCTGATTTTGTGAAGAAAAGAAAAAGTTCATAAAAGTAGAGAAAGCCCGTGCAACGCCGGGCCATGCAGCCTTTTAACTAAATGTTAGCCTTTTTAACTATATGCGATAACGGAATATAAATAGTCAAAACATGCATTGTCAACCACACTAAACGAGTATACAAAATTTCAGCTCAATCGGTTGAAGACATCGAATTTACATCGCAAGTTAAATAAAAGCTTGTAAAATATAACATACTTTATACGTGTACAGAGTAGAAGAGTATATATATATATATTGTAAAGTAGTACAAATAAATATTTTACACGAAACAAAAAAATTATAAGTGGAGGCGCAAGGTATCAATCCCTGTACCTATCGCCTGCTAAGCGAGCGCTCTACCATCTGATCTACACTCCTGGTCGACACCTGTGTTATTGTAAACATGCTCGCTTTAACACCTGAACAAGATCGTTACAGTAACTAGGTCAATTATAAGTGTTCGGGATAAATAGAATCGAGTAAATAGATATCTTAGAATGTATCAAAGTAAATAGAAATAGTTTGATAGATCTGTCTTTCTCTTAGTGTTCCTTGTAGAACAGTAAAAATATAACATTCTTTGTACGTATGCAGAGTGAAAGTATTGTAAAATATATCTCGTTGTACCAAATTAAACGAATTTCAAAAATATTTTACACAAATAGTAACAATTGGAGGCGCGGGGTATCAATCCCGGAACCTCTCGCATGCTAAGCAACTGCTCTACCATCTTTTGGTCAACACTTGTGTTATTGTAAACATGCTCACCTTAACACCTAAACAAGTTCGTTACAGTAACTAGGTCGATATCAGAGTATAAATCGTCAAAACATGCATTGTCATCCAAATTAAAAGTGTATACAAAATTTCAGCCAATCGGTTGAAGACATCAGCTTCAAAATTGAGTTGCAAGATTCTACCCGAACATTTTACATTGGAAGTGTAAAAAAAAGCTTGTAAACAAATTGAAAAGAACGTGAAAATATAAATTTGTAAAATAATTTTCGAATGAAAATTAAGGTGATTTAAAGTACATTTAAAAATTTAACTCCGGTAATTTCTTTGAAGTCAGCTTCTCCTCTAGGCCACGAGGGCTTGTGGAAAAAGGTAAACATTAATATAGGTAGGAGTTTTTAATTAATATCTTTTTAACTAATTGTGATCTTGGGATAAAAATGTACAAAACACGCATTGTCATCCAAACTAAACGTGTATAAAAAATTTCAGCTCATTCGTTTGAAGAGATCAGCTTTAAAATTTATTTGCAAGATTCCACCCGAACAAATTATTTTGATTAATATACTTTTAACTAATTGTGATATCGGGATAAAAATGTTCAAAACATGCATTGTCATCCAAACTAAAAATGTTATACAAAATTTAAGCTCAATCGATTGAAGACATCAGCTCTAAAATTGAGTTGCAAGATTCCCTCCGAAAAATTACTTTAATTAATATCTGCACTATTAAAACTCGAAGGTAAACAACGTATGCAACTATACGACTAGGTGTATCTTCTAACGAACCGCGCGACACAGAAATTCGCGAAAGGTACCAAAAGATCGAAAATGATCCCAGGAATCCGTTTTGACCACTTATATTCCGATAGTGCAATTACTTAAAAAGATATTAATTAAAACCTTAAAACGCATAATTCTTGCCATTTTTCCCCGCCATGTGCCGAAGTTCCAATTTCCCGACCTTTCTTTTTTATTCCAGACGTTTTTAAGACATGATCTAATTTTTTTGAGATTCAAACAAAAAAATTACAGAATCGGAAAGATCATTTACTTCGCCACGATACGGTATAATTTATTTTACAAAATAATGATATCTTCTTTTCTTTTTTTTACGATTTTTTCTAAAATGAGTCGAAATTGATACGTTTTTATGAAAATGATTTCTAAATCACTCCGATTGAATTTTCTTTCAATTTAATGAAGTGATACTCTACACTAAGAAAATTCATGCTTTTCTCTTTCAGAATCAGTCATTTAAAAAACAAAATGACAAATTTTTTTTTACGATTTTTAAAAAAAGTACTCAAAATTTTATTTAAATACTTAATAATTTCTTTATTTATAAAAATAATCTCATGGAATTTTTTTTCCGTGTGTAGAACGATACTATCCGTAATATGCACAAAGTTTGAAAATATTGCTTTAAAATTACAGTTTAAAAAAAATTGTGGGTTTCGTTTTTTCCCCCTTTTTGCGAGAAATATTAAAGCATTATGTTTGTTACATTTTTTATTTAAAAATTACCGTTGTTTTCAATCGATATATGAAGTTTGAAGGCATTAACTTAAAAATGAAGCCTCCCAAAATTAAAATTTTAACAAATAACGCAATGAGAAATTGAATATCTCTTCCTTTTATTTTACGAGGGTCTTTTTTTTCTTTTTTCCGAAGATTTTGTGGTTTGGACGCTTAGAACGCTGGATTATTAACTTTTGACCCCGGGTTATAAACAACACCATCGCTTAGTTTTTATGATTGTTTTAAAAAGTACTCAAAATTTTATTCGTGCATTTAATAACTTCGCCAGCAATTTTGTAATAGGAAAGAAGATTTATTTTGTCACGATACAGCATGTTTTTCTTTTCTTTTTTTCAAAACAACGATACTTTCCATATGACTTTTTCTAAAATAAACCACTATCGATGCGTTTATATGAAATTAATTTTTTAAAAAACTCATACTTTGCTTTTAACAGTTAGTGATTTAAAAAATAAAATGTCGAAAACTTTTTACGAATTTTTGTGTGCAATAATTCATTACTTTTTGTGCCAATAGAGTGCTGCACCTGTCAAGCTGTTTAAGAATCATTAAATGTTCACTTTCTCGAGAGCTCTGATAGCGACAGGGGAAGGGAATTTTCATGACAATATGTTATGCATTTAATAATGTTCGTACAACGCCGGGGAAGTAAACCTGTCTGACAAAGAAAAGAAGCGGAAAAATTTCGAAACAGGAAGTTTTAAGTTATACACTAGGTAAAAGTCCCAGCAACATCGGCCTAGCGGAGGAGGGTGGGGGTTGTGGAATTCATTTTGAAAAGATTATTAGAAGTGCTGATTTTGTGAAGAAAAGAAAAAGTTCATAAAAGTAAGAAAGCCTGTGCAACGCCGGGCCATGTAGCCTTTTAACTAAATGCTAGCCTTTTTAACTATATGCGATAACGGAATATAAATAGTCAAAACATACATTGTCAACCAAACTAAACGAGTATACAAAATTTCAGCTCAATCGTTTGAAGACATCGAATTTACATCGCAAGTTAAATAAAAGCTTGTAAAATATAACATACTTTATACGTGTACAGAGTAGAAGTATTGCAAAGTAGTACAAATAAATATTTTACACGAAACAAAAAAATTATAATTGAGGCGCAAGGTATCAATCCCTGTACCTATCGCCTGCTAAGCGAGCGCTCTACCATCTGATCTAAACTCCTGGTCGACACCTGTGTTATTGTAAACATGCTCGCTTTAACACCTGAACAAGATCGTTACAGTAACTAGGTCAATTATAAGTGTTACGGGAGAAACTAGAATCGAGTAAATAGATATCTTAGAACGTATCAAAGTAAATAGAAATAGTTTGATAGATCTGTCTTTCTCTTAGTGTTTCCTGTAGAACAGTAAAAATATAACATTCTTTGTACGTATGCAGAGTGAAAGTATTGTAAAATATATCTCGTTGTACCAAATTAAATGAATTTCAAAAATATTTTACACAAATAGTAACAATTGGAGACGCGGGGTATCAATCCCGGAACCTCTCGCATGCTAAGCAACTGCTCTACCATCTTTTGGTCAACACTTGTGTTATTATAAACATGCTCACCTTAACACCTAAACAAGTTCGTTCCAGTAACTAGGTTGATATGGGAGTATAAATCGTCAAAACATGCATTGTCATCCAAATTAAAAGTGTATACAAAATTTCAGCCAATCGGTTGAAGACATCAGCTTCAAAATTGAGTTGCAAGATTCTACCCGAACATTTTACATTGAAGTGTAAAAAAAAAAAAAAAAAGCTTGTAAACAAATTGAAAAGAATGTGAAAATATAAATTTGCTCAAGGGAAATAATTTTCGAATGAAAATTAAGGTGATTTAAAGTACATTTAAAAATAGCGAGTTCCCGGAATCGAACTCCGGGTAATTTCTTTGAAGTCAGCTTCTCTAACCTCTAGGTCACGAGGGCTTGTGGAAAAAGGTAACGCATCTAATATAGGTAGGAGTTTTTTAATTAATATCTTTTTAACTAATTGTGATCTTGGGATAAAAATGTACAAAACACGCATTGTCATCCAAACTAAACGTGTATAAAAATTTCAGCTCATTCGTTTGAAGATATCAGCTTTAAAATTGAGTTGCAAGATTCCACCCGAACAAATTATTTTGATTAATATACTTTTAACTAATTGTGATATCGGAATAAAAATATTCAAAACATGCATTGTCATCCAAACTAAAAGTGTATACAAAATTTCAGCTGAATCGATTGAAGACATCAGCTCTAAAATTGAGTTGAAAGATTCCCTCCGAAAAATTACTTTAATTAATATCTGCACTATTAAAACTCGAAGGTAAACAACGTATGCAACTATACGACTAGGTGTATCTTCTAACGAACCGCGCGACACAGAAATTCGCGAAAGGTACCAAAAGATCGAAAATGATCCCAGGAATCCGTTTTGACCACTTATATTCCGATAGTGCAATTACTTAAAAAGATATTAATTAAAAACCTTAAAACGCATAATTCTTGCCATTTTTCCCCGCCATGTGCCGAAGTTCCAATTTCCCGACCTTTCTTTTTATTCCAGACGTTTTTAAGACATGATCTAATTTTTTTTGAGATTCAAACAAAAAAAAATTACAGAATCGGAAAGATCATTTACTTCGCCACGATACGGTATAATTTATTTTACAAAATAATGATATCTTCTTTTCTTTTTTTTACGATTTTTTCTAAAATGAGTCGAAATTGATACGTTTTTATGAAAATGATTTCTAAATCACTCCGATTGAATTTTCTTTCAATTTAATGAAGTGATACTCTACACTAAGAAAATTCATGCTTTTCTCTTTCAGAATCAGTCATTTAAAAACAAAATGACAAATTTTTTTTTACGATTTTTAAAAAAGTACTCAAAATTTTATTTAAATACTTAATAATTTCTTTATTTATAAAAATAATCTCATGGAATTTTTTTTCCGTGTGTAGAACGATACTATCCGTAATATGCACAAAGTTTGAAAATATTGCTTTAAAATTACAGTTTAAAAAAATTGTGGTTTTCGTTTTTTCCCCCTTTTTGCGAGAAATATTAAAGCATTATGTTTGTTACATTTTTTATTTAAAAATTACCGTTGTTTGTAATCGATATATGAAGTTTGAAGGCATTAACTTAAAAATGAAGTCCCCCACCCAAAAAAAAAAAATTAAAATTTTAACAAATAACGCAATGAGAAATTGAATATCTCTTCCTTTTATTTTAAGAGGGTCTTTTTTTTCTTTTTCCGAAGATTTTGTGGTTTGGACGCTTAAAACGCTGGATTATTAACTTTTGACCCCGGGTTATGAACAACACCATCGCTTATAGTTTTTATGATTGTTTTAAAAAAGTACTCAAAATTTTATTCGTGCATTTAATAACTTCGCCAGCAATTTTGTAATAGGAAAGAAGATTTATTTTGTCACGATACAGCATGTTTTTCTTTTCTTTTTTTCAAAACAACGATACTTTCCATATGACTTTTTCTAAAATAAACCACTATCGATGCGTTTATATGAAATTAATTTTTTTAAAAAAACTCATACTTTGCTTTTAACAGTTAGTGATTTAAAAAATAAAATGTCGAAAACTTTTTTACGAATTTTTTGTGTGCAATAATTCATTACTTTTTGTGCCAATAGAGTGCTGCACCTGTCAAGCTGTTTAAGAATCATTAAATGTTCACTTTCTCGAGAGCTCTGATAGCGACAGGGGAAGGGGAATTTTCATGACAATATGTTATGCATTTAATAATGTTCGTACAACGCCGGGGGGAAGTAAACCTGTCTGACAAAGAAAAGAAGCGGAAAAATTTCGAAACAGGAAGTTTTAAGTTATACACTAGGTAAAAGTCCCAGCAACATCGGCCTAGCGGAGGAGGGTGGGGGTTGTGGAATTCATTTTGAAAAAGATTATTAGAAGTGCTGATTTTGTGAAGAAAAGAAAAAGTTCATAAAAGTAAGAAAGCCTGTGCAACGCCGGGCCATGTAGCCTTTTAACTAAATGCTAGCCTTTTTAACTATATGCGATAACGGAATATAAATAGTCAAAACATACATTGTCAACCAAACTAAACGAGTATACAAAATTTCAGCTCAATCGTTTGAAGACATCGAATTTACATCGCAAGTTAAATAAAAGCTTGTAAAATATAACATACTTTATACGTGTACAGAGTAGAAGTATTGCAAAGTAGTACAAATAAATATTTTACACGAAACAAAAAAATTATAATTGGAGGCGCAAGGTATCAATCCCTGTACCTATCGCCTGCTAAGCGAGCGCTCTACCATCTGATCTAAACTCCTGGTCGACACCTGTGTTATTGTAAACATGCTCGCTTTAACACCTGAACAAGATCGTTACAGTAACTAGGTCAATTATAAGTGTTACGGGAGAAACTAGAATCGAGTAAATAGATATCTTAGAACGTATCAAAGTAAATAGAAATAGTTTGATAGATCTGTCTTTCTCTTAGTGTTTCCTGTAGAACAGTAAAAATATAACATTCTTTGTACGTATGCAGAGTGAAAGTATTGTAAAATATATCTCGTTGTACCAAATTAAATGAATTTCAAAAATATTTTACACAAATAGTAACAATTGGAGACGCGGGGTATCAATCCCGGAACCTCTCGCATGCTAAGCAACTGCTCTACCATCTTTTGGTCAACACTTGTGTTATTATAAACATGCTCACCTTAACACCTAAACAAGTTCGTTCCAGTAACTAGGTTGATATGGGAGTATAAATCGTCAAAACATGCATTGTCATCCAAATTAAAAGTGTATACAAAATTTCAGCCAATCGGTTGAAGACATCAGCTTCAAAATTGAGTTGCAAGATTCTACCCGAACATTTTACATTGGAAGTGTAAAAAAAGCTTGTAAACAAATTGAAAAGAATGTGAAAATATAAATTTGCTCAAGGGAAATAATTTTCGAATGAAAATTAAGGTGATTTAAAGTACATTTAAAAATAGCGAGTTCCCGGGAATCGAACTCCGGGTAATTTCTTTGAAGTCAGCTTCTCTAACCTCTAGGTCACGAGGGCTTGTGGAAAAAGGTAACGCATCTAATATAGGTAGGAGTTTTTTAATTAATATCTTTTTAACTAATTGTGATCTTGGGATAAAAATGTACAAAACACGCATTGTCATCCAAACTAAACGTGTATAAAAAATTTCAGCTCATTCGTTTGAAGATATCAGCTTTAAAATTGAGTTGCAAGATTCCACCCGAACAAATTATTTTGATTAATATACTTTTAACTAATTGTGATATCGGAATAAAAATATTCAAAACATGCATTGTCATCCAAACTAAAAGTGTATACAAAATTTCAGCTCAATCGATTGAAGACATCAGCTCTAAAATTGAGTTGCAAGATTCCCTCCGAACAAATTACTTTAATTAATATTGTTACGTAGATCCGGGCGCGTTGATTTTATGCAAAACAATCACAAAGAAAATAAACTGTTCTTTAAGAGCGATGTGAATTTATTATCGAAAATCCAAACCTTTAAATACATGATTCAGCAGCAATATTCCCAGGTTAAATATCCGAAGGTCTTCACACCTTCAACAGCTATCAAACACAATTGCCACTATTTCAAAATACACGTATGTAACAGCTTATTTACAAGCACAGACGAGTCAATCGCTAATCAAAACAATCCTCACTACCAGCTGGCTTAATCAAGACTCTTTTCCATACCGGCGAGCACCTTCTTTTATAGGCACGACAGAAACTTCCAGAAATATAACCGCTCGTGTCATTGAACGTGGTACTAGTGGAGAGATCTACTACTTTCTAGGAGATTCCAAAGGGTACCGAACTCGCCAATATGGCCACCAATGACGCCAAAAAAGTCGCCAACTTGGTCTCCAAAAATGATTCCATCTTGGCTCTACCGCCAAGATTTCGCCAAGTTCTCATTGAATCACCAATATAACGTATGGGGTGGTATTGCTTGTGAATAGTACAATTTTAACATGAAGTAAATGTAGCATAGAGTAATATAAATGCATTAAACACTCAAATACAAATTATTTATACTATTTACACAAAATTCTTAACACCGCCCCTTCTCAAAGACTGCACGTCCCGGGCAGTACAATCCTTCAGTAAGAGGCATCTATTTACAGGCAAACTACTCACATAATAATCACATGTAAAGTAACAAATGTATTCCACAGCATAAACAATACAAATAAATTAAAAGCACATGAAGAGATGTAAGCATAAATTCCGATATTAAAATAAAACAAAGGAATTAGAAAAGAGAGAAATAATTTACATTATTTACAAAATAATTAATGACCATGGTCTGAAGGATCTTATTCATCTTGGCCAAGATAAAGGGCTAGCCTATTGTAATGTATTACCTTCGGTTTTGAGTGTGGTGATTTCTGTATCCGAACCACAACGTCATTCAGTCTTTTTAGGACTGTGTAAGGACCTTCCCAGTTCATCTGCAGCTTCGGAGAGAGTCCTTTGCGACGTTTCGGATTCCATAATCCCACTTTGTCGCCTTCGTGGAAGTCGTGTCCGGTTGCTCTTGCGTCGTATTGGGTCTTCATCTTCTCGGAAGCCATGCCGATTCTTTCCCTAGCCAGATGATGCATTTCCTCCATCTGTACCTGCAGAGAGAGTTTCTCGATATACTCCTCAGGCGCCAAGGGTGCATCTGGTGGCCGGCTGAACAGAAGATCTGCAGGCAGACGAATATCACGTCCAAAGAGCATTTGGGATGGGGAATAGCCGGTCGTCTCATGAACGGCACTCCTGTAGGCAAGCAGGAAAAATGGCAATTTCCTGTCCAAGTCCTGTTGATTACTGGATACCAGGAGAGAGAGGCTGTTCAGGATGGTTCGATTGAACCTCTCTACCATGCCGTCAGACTGAGGATGCAAAGCTGTTGTCCTGGTTGTGTCGATGGCGAGTATTTCGCACAGTCTCTTGGAAACAGCAGAATCAAAGTTTCTCCCTTGATCAGAGTGCAGTTGTAGAGGGACCCGAATCGCGAGATCCAGTGTTGAACTAAAACCTCTGCAACAGTTGAGGCCTCTTGGTCGGGAATAGGATAGGCTTCAGGCCACTTAGTGAAGTAATCCATGACAACCAGGATATTTTTGTTGCCATCTGACGATCTCGGAAGGTGACCTAAGATGTCAAAAACTATTCGTTCGAAAGGCGCTCTCACATTATACAGCTGCAGTCTTCCTCTAGTGCGTTTCCTGGAACCTTTGCGTGCAGCACAGGGATCACATGTGCGACAACACTTTTCAACGTCACTACGCACATTGTTCTAGTAGAAGCGCTCACGAACTTTTTGTAAGGTCTTCATAACACCAAAATGACCTCCAGTAGGACTGCCATGGAGTTCCTTAAGGACTGTTGAAAATCTTGACTTTGGGAGTATTAATTGCCACCTGAAAGTTTTCCATCGTCAGACTCCCATTTTCGATATAAAACACCATTTCTCAGATGGAGAGACTCTCCCAAAGGGCCCAACGCTTCGTTGTAGGATGGAAAGAGGCGATGTCTTGCCAGGTGGGATTTTCGTCCGACGACGCTTTGAATTCTATGATTGTTTTATCTCGGGATCAGTCCATTGATCTTTTTACGGACGCCCTCATCACTCCACGGGTCTGATTCTGATGTTGAAGGCGTTGTAACATGGCGGACTACTGGATCTATCGCACCAAATTTCTTTTCGATTCTCCAGCTGTATTTACTGTTCTCTGTACAGGGTCTTCTCGAAGGGGCTTCAATATTTCCATCTGCTGATCCTTTTTGGTGACTACACACTTTCTTTGACTCGATACCATTTGCACGGTGCGGATCTTTCTGATTTACTCGAGGACAGTTATTTCTTAGGTGTCCTGCTCCACCGCAACCCCAGCACTGGGTGCTGCGGTCTTTCTTATTGTTTCGGGGAAGTTACTTCTGAGATGCCCTGATTCACTACACACCCAACACGTGTTGCTACGTCTCCTCCGGTTCTGACGTTCAGCTATTAAAGCTTGCATTTCCTGTTTAAATTTCTCAATTCCTTTAATACATCGAGATTCGCAGGGTTAATCTGCCGTCACTCTAGCTTCTTGGATGGAATAGCGGTCTATGCAATTGGCTTTAATGGCGGTCTCAACTTTCAAGGCATATAACAGTGCAGATTTAAGATCTTTGAAATCTGCCATTCTTACAGCCATCAGGATTTCTTCATCCTTTTACCCCGTCCACGAAATACTCGAGACAAATCATTTCTCGCACATTTGCTGAGAAATCAGAAAAGGCTAAGGTGGTGAGCCTTTGCATTTCAAAGGCATACTCCTGCAAACTTTTTCGGGGTTCTGATGTCTTGTTTTCATCTGCAGGTGGGCATAGTCTTTGGAGAATTTCTGGCTGAACCGAAGATACAGAGCATTATAAAGTGAGTTCAAATTCAGCAGCTCTGTGTCGGTAAGAGTTTGCCAAACTTCAGCAGCTTCTCATCTAATGGAAGATACTAGCTTACATACTTTGACCTCTTCAGTCCATCGGTTGGCTTCAGAAATTATACCAAATTGAATCTTATACACCTCCCAGTTGGTTTTTCCATCATAGGTGTACAGTTTCACTGACACTGGTGAGGCTGGTTCAGGTACTAGAGCAGCAGGAACAAACTTGCTTTCGTTCGTCGCATTCCCGCAAGCTAGGAGCTTCTTTTCAAAATCTTCTACTCGTTGTGAAATAAGGCTAAAATTTCCAGCCACTATTTCATATCTTTCCTCAACTTGCTCCATTTTCTTTTCTAGAGTATTTCTCAGCTCTTCTTGTCTTCTCTCAACATTTTCAATAATGTTTTTCAAGGTATTGATGCCTTCCAACAAAGCCTTCTGTTGTTCATCCATCGCTCCTGTTATTGGCATAAAATTCCACTTCTGATACCAAACTGTTACGTAGATCCGAGGGCCCGAGGATTTTATGCAAAAACAATCACAAAGAAAAAAATCAGTTCTTTAAAAGCGATGCGAATTTATTGTCGAAAATCCAATCCTTTCAATACAGGATTTATCGGCAATATTCACAGGGTAAATATCCGAAGGTCTTCACACCTTCAAAAGCAATCAAACACAATAGCAGTGTTTAAAATAATGCACTTAAGTAAAGATTATTCACAAGCACACTGACTGACTTTTTCTATTGTAAATCCGTCTTCCTCAAGATCCGATTGAATATCCTAAATTTTAGTGAAAATAGTCGAATCGGCCGCTTTTCCGCCAAATTTTGAAAAATCGCCAATTTGGCGCTTTTTTGCGTGTTGTGTTTCGGAGTTGCAACCCTACCACTACACGAAATTCAAGATGGCGGAAGGGAGATCATCAAAAACGTAGTATTTTAAAGTTTTGATACTGAAAATCGCTGCAAAAATTAGGCATTTAAAAATGGAAATAATTTCACTTACCTTTAAAAAATGTTGCTTTTTCTGACATTTATGATGACGATGAGTTGCCTACTGAAATTATACCAGTGTGCGACTGCATATTTCTGAGAGCACCTTCCAAAGCATTTTTATTTTTGCATCACTAACAAAACAATACACAAAAATACATATTACTCAATTCAAACCAAAACCCTTTCCTTACTGTTCTAAACATATGATGGGTATCCTCTTTCACACTGGACTAAATTCTGCAGTACCATTCAAAAACCATCATTCACTTTCTTACCCGTTCTTTCTCTCAATTCCATACTTTTTCCACATTTCGGACATACATACGATGATCCAATCAAACCTCCTTTCATGCACCATTCTGAAGCAGCTTTCTTTCCAAGCATAGGCAAAAAAAAAACCTTTCACAATATTAATCGTAATTTTTCATGCATTCATTCAAATTTTCTCTATTCACATCGTGGGAATCTGAAAATTTATGCGGAGAAAAAGAGTAATATTACCTGTGAAAAATGATTCCACAACGAAAAAACGAATCGAAAGAAAACTTCTGGTCTAATGGAATTTCCGGAACAAGGGAAACTAAGTCCGTTGAGGAAAGGTTTCTAAAGTCGTTAAAAGAGAGAGAGAGAGCTGCGCGAGCGCATTAGTAATTATCGTTAATTTTTAAAGTAATAAAAGCTTTCTGCCCATGCACGAGAAAGACCGTTGAAGAATTAAACTCCTAAAATTTAAAAATAAACAAACAAATTATGCATGCGCTAACTTTCCGCAATATCGTTAAAACTGTTAAAATTAAAGAAGTCTACTGCACATGCTCAAGATTTCACCAAAAAAAAAAAAAAACAAATTCAGAAGTTTTACTGGATATAGCGCATTTATTGATTTGGCGAGAAGCGGCCGATTCGACAAATTAACAAAAATAGGTAATCCTTTTATTACTTTACTTTAATCGGCTTATTTGGCTTAGGTTTAACTGAGAAAAATTCGCGAAATCCTTACTTCCTTCAAGAAAGCGTCTTAAATTATGGTGTTCATCGTCGTCCTTAGTAAAAGGTTTAACAAATTCTCCTGAAGTTTTATTTGTAATGACTGGGAAATTTTGGTATATTATATTAAGCTGAGTACGAAAATTATCCTTGTTTTTAAGATGAATGGGGTTCGGAGGGCTTAGGTTTGGGAACTTCAATAGTTTTAACTTCTGTTTTATCTTGGTCTTTAATCTCCTCAGATTCAAGATCTGAGAAACTGTTGATTGTAGCGACTGGTTCGCT
The DNA here is from genome assembly GCA_019973935.1 of Trichonephila clavipes. Classification (NCBI taxonomy): domain Eukaryota; kingdom Metazoa; phylum Arthropoda; class Arachnida; order Araneae; family Nephilidae; genus Trichonephila; species Trichonephila clavipes. The sequence goes on along the minus strand of BMAU01000021.1, from coordinate 86,363 downwards.
AACTGAAGGATAGACAGGTCTTGCAGTTTTCTTGGGGAAGACAAAGTCTTCCACGGAATCTTTTTAATTTTACGTTTTTTGATTTTATTTTTACTTTTAGGAGGAGTAGAATTAATGGGAGTTTCAACTGCATTATTTTTCTTGGAGATAGAATTTAGCACTGGGATTTCTCTACCACCGGAGTGTGGAGGGATTGCTACGCACACAATAGTTACAATTAAAAGTTAAACAAGGGGGGAGAGAATCACGCTCACTCACCAAAGCATCCAATTTTGACTGATGTTCAACTACTGTTTTGAAGAAAATTGATTCATCTCGGCGTTGGATACTTCGAATTTTGAGCTCGATTCATTAAACGTGCGAATAAACATAATCTCGGTACTAATCTTTCTCGTGACTAAATGCCGCCGAAAACACGGCGAATCGTTCATCGTGGGTGGGCTAAAACCTTGTACGTTGTATAAAAAGCAATAAAAACAAATAAAAAAATGATAATGTAATTGAATGTATTTATTGTACGCTAATTTCTTATCATGTAGCTATAAGCACACATTTAACATTAAAATCGAGATAAATGCACCCTATCTCCATTTTCTATGACTTTTTTTTTCCTTTTTTCGCAATCGAGAGTGAGAATAGCTTATTGAAATTCTCATCATAGCATGCAAGTTCAGCTAACTTGCATCTATATTCACTGTTGTTGATCTTCATGCAAGAAAAACTCAACTCATAAATATGCGTCGACCCCAAAAATAGAAAATATTTTCTCTATACAGTGACAAACATTTAACGCGAAAACACTTAAGACGAAATATCGGTTAACACGAAATCATACAATGGTCCCGACAAACAATATGTATTTTCATGAATTTTTTTCCCTCTTAGCACGAAAATATTACTCTACTGGATTGAACAATATACTGGAAACATCAGCCACACAAGTGAGATTTAAGAATGGTGTAACAGGAAAGAGAGGGGCTGTACTTGCTTTGTAGAAAGACTAACTTGGCTTTGAAATGCCCTCCGAATGGCCTGTCATAAGCCAATTTTGTTTATTTAAGTTACTTTCACCCTCCTCCTATACAAACACCTCACAAAAACATCTGATCTCTCATCAGTTGGCTTTGGAATTCGGTGACGAGTACATCGCAATGAAAGTAAAAACCGAGTTTGCTCGCGTATTCTTTTTCTACTTTAGAAGAATTTTTTGCGAGCACTATAGCAAAGAGTTCGGAGGAATGGCAAACTGCTACTTCTCCTAAAATACCGATTGATTGATTGATTGAATAAAAACGTCGAACTGTTCAGCTACACGAGGGCTTTTGGCGACGGACCATCTTTGTAATTGAACCATGGTCAAGTGACGTGGACGACACCTGAACTGGCACCCCCCTCTAACTACGTAAACCACACCAATAAACGTTTCAGCTGACAGATTTAACGTGCATCTCCCCTAACACGGCGGGTCTTTAGTGGTACTGGGCTCGAACTCATGACATACCTGTATGGTCCGATACCCTAACCACTGGGCTTGCAGCCCCTCCTAAAATACAGAGTCATTGTTGTGATCAAAAACAGAACTTTTAAATTTTGAATTAAATTTCATTGAGTTCTTGTGAATGTCTTTGTTTGGTTGAATTTTATTTTTTTCAAAAATATACAAAATGCAACTACGTAAAAAAATGCACTCTAATAAACGTAATTTTGATGAATACATGCTTTTACTTTTTTGCAATATCTTTTAACACGAAAAAAATATTTCCTGTCCCCCTCAGTTACGTGTTGATCGATTTTCACTGCATTTGGTTTTGAGTCTTTGCGGATCACTATTTGACCATCCTTGATTCAAGTTATTGTTCTGTCTTTTAAGAAAATCCGGGGAAAACTATTCTAGCGTGAAATTTTAGTGCACGTGAAAGTGGGCCCCGTAAATAATCTTTTCGGAATTTAAAAGCGTTGGAACATTGGCGTATTCAAAAATTCCTTACACAGAATGCAATAATTGCAAATTACCACTTTTTTATTAGAAATGTTAAATAAGTATTAGCCTATGTCCTTTTTTAACATACTTACCTGGCACTGGAGTTATCCTTGATCACTAAGAAGGATCTCCCGAGCAGAGGCCTACCATTGCACATCGGTAGGCTGACGTTCGCCACATCCGCAAACATTGGTGCAATGAGGTGCACAATTTTTTTAGCGGGGCTGCGCCGTATCATAAATTTTCTAAATAATTGACTTTTATAGGATGATTAAATTAAATTTTATGTTTATGTGGTTTGAAATAGTATTAGAGTTCTATTAATTTTGAAAGAAAATTTTTAAACATTTGATGCATTTTTGGAATGATATTTTTTCATTATCATACAAAATATGCAAAAAAAAAAAAAAAAAATGTGTGTGTAAATTCATCCCCAATAAATAAATTTTTGTGATAGTGTTTTTCACAGAAGTTTCTATAACAGAACAATGGTCTTAAAAGTAATTAAAAAATGCTTCATCACAAAGTTGCAGTTAAAGCTTCTAAATTACTTAAAAACTAAATAAATTATCATTTGTAACAGTTCATAGTATAAAATTCGATATCTTTTTCTTTTTAAACATTGTATAATTAGTGTTCATATAAAATTTTAAATTTCTTGCATTTGTATTTTCATAAAAGAAAATATCCTATGCAAATGCTTCAATATAATGTACTAATGCTTGCAATAAATCCATAATTTTCAACAATCCTAGTTAGTGTAAAAAAGATGGAAACATTCATCTTCCTTATAAATACAAAATAACAGGCGGAATAATGCTGGAGAGTAGATACTGCAAAATTCTAATGGAGATGTACTCCTGCAGAAAATTTACATTTGAAAAATATATATTTTTGAGTGAGTAGGAAATTAGAGACTATACATATTTTTTGGAGAGGATTTACTTGATATAAAATTAGATTTTTTATGTACATTTTTGTTTAAAATGTATGGTTTGTTATTTTAAAGCATTTCTTTTGAAATTTTAGGAGGTAAATTACTAGCTTACAAATGAATAAACAAGTTAAAGACAAGTTTTTTTCCCAAAAAAAGCAATTCAGTATATGTGAAGCAAGCTATCCAATTTTGAAATGTAATCTGTCTCTTTTTATATAACTTCCTTCAATACTAGTCTAAAATGTTTATTGAAGATGTAAGAAATAAGAACATTTCTCTAGGAAAGTAGGTTGCATAAGATTCTAATGATGTATTTCTAGAAATTTACATAAAATTATGTTTGAGAAATTTTTTTCCCCGAAAGTTATATGTACATTCTGTTTTCTTGAGTTGTACTTATAAAACATGTTTTTTACAAAAAGTTTTGTTCTCATACGAAATTAAAAGGATTAAATCCTTGTAAAAGTATTTCATGAGATGAACTACCTGTCTTCAAATAAATAAATAAATTAAGGATATTAAATTTCTGAGACTTATTTCTTCCCTAAGTACAATGAAAAGTAACCAAGGTTAGTATCTAAAGTAACTACTTCAAGTTAAAAATCATTGATACTTTTCTCAATTTCATTCAGTGCTAATTTAAAATATTTCTGCCTGATGGAAATTTAATATAACTAGTATGTACTAATGTCTGACCTAATAGACATTTAAAAAAAATATTTGGTTTATTAATAATTTGTGCAATTCGCTTAACACAAAAATGAGGTATTTAAAAGAAATCAAATTATCAATGATTGATTAGAAAATTTGGCAACCTGTGATTTCAGTACCTGAAAGTACTATATCAACTGATATAGAGCAGTAGTCTTCAAAATTTCAACTCACAAAACCCCTAGAACTTGAAGGTACTTTCCTGGAACCCTTAGAACTAGAAAGTGTTTTTGTTGAACCCCATTCCATATACATACTTCGAAGAATATATCCCAAAAATAATATTTAAAGTAAATCAACATGTTATAGGTACTTAATGTTAAGAGAATTAAAAAAAAAGTCTAATCTAATTTTTTTAATATAGTTTACTCATTGATAATATGAATTTGCGATTCAAGTGTCACGTACCCATGCATTATATTTAGTAACTGGGATATATGCTAGTGTTTTTTATACTAACTTTTGAAGTTTAGGTCTATTGAGATTAAAAGCAATCGCATTAAATGTGTGTTCCAATTTTCATTTGTTTTTGTAGCCACTTCTTCCGTTGAGAAATATATTTCACTTGAACACGATGTTTTGAATGGCATGAAAATGTTTATTGCTGTGTGAGAAATCCTGTGTATTTTGCAACCTAAAATTTAACAGCTGTTCTTTCTTAGATTTTAACATCAACTCAGTGGATAATATTTGTTCCTTTTCCCTCATTATATTTCCACGGTAACCTAGTGTTCAAGGCATTGGATCATGGCTTAAACTCGTGACATACCAGCCAAGTACCATTAAGGACCCGCCGTGTAGGGGTACGATGCACATTAAACCTGTCGAGAGCTTAAACGTCCTCCCATTGGTGTGGTAGTTAGGAGAGGGGAGTTCCAGCTCAGGTGTCGTCCTTGACCATAGTTCAAAATTACGAGGACTGTCGCCAAAAGCCCTCATGTAGCTGAACGTTAATATTCACTCACTCCACCATTATAGGTGCATTTTTCATTAGAAAATATTTTGTTTTGCAAGACATTGTGCTGACTAATGAGTATAAAATTCTTGTGAACCCGAGATAGGAAACAGAATATTCACCATCTAGTAGGAAGTATATATAAATATAAAACACATTTTAGTATTCTTTTATTATAATAAAAGTTTTAAAAGTGTTGCAAAATAAAGTTATTATACATGAGTAAAATTTTCAGTTTTAATGAATAGGATGAGCTTTAGATACTTGTAACTGTACAAACTTCACAGAGAACATGAATCCATTTTGCATAAATTCCAGTTACTCTATACTCTACTTTCATCAATCTCAGTTGAAGCACAAGGTGATAATTCAAATTACTGATGGACAGTGCAATCACGAGCTGTACGTTACTACTAATGTTAAAAACTAATCAAAATTTTATCGGAGCATAAGACATTGGCCAAGTCTCCACTATTACAGTGATATCACTGTACTGTACTGAACTGAACATTTTGCATACACATTTGTTTCTTCTCGAATTTTTTTATTGACTTTTGGAACCTCAGGGTTCTGTGGAACACAGTTTGAAGACCACTGATATAGAGTAAAAAATATCGCTGAATGATTTCTAATACTTCTGTAGTGATTTTAATGTATTGTCCTTCAAACAAGGGTAAATATAATCTATATTTTTAATTCTTAATAACTTAGTTCACATTCAATTTTGTACTTATTTTTTAAAGTTATGGTAACCTGAAAAACTTTCATGAATAATTCATAAAAGTTATTCCAATGTATTAATTACAATTATTTGTGTTATGTAATTCAGTCAAATGAAAAATTCATGTACAAAAGAAAATTTTTATTGCAAACAAAACTTCAGCACTATATATACACATATATAATTAACATCCACAATATTAGTACAATTAAAATGAATATTAATTAAAGCAACTATACAAATGCAATGATGTCCATTGAATAGGCACTAACAAATATTCTTTAAAAGACTAAAATAATAAATACATTTAGCCTAATAAAAAACATCAGCTAGTATCTCAATCAAACAAAATTCTTATAAAACACAAATTAAAATAAATTAAAAGAGTACCCTAAAAAAATAAGTCAAGAATGTATATAATCCATAATTTTGTTTGATTTGAAATTTTCAAAGTAACAACAATAAATATTTTTACATTCAAATTAATATCTAATGTCCAAAAAAAAAATGACATGCAGTTATAATTACTAAATGTTCAATTTGGTATAAAGTTGTACAAGATAACAGTTTTCGGTTTCTATCTCTAGTTTTCCAAACATACCTTTTATAAATTGGGACACTCATCTTGTAAATAGTATACATTTTCTCATTTCAAAGTTCTAAACCAGATATTTACATAAATTTGAGTAATATTACTTATTTTTTAATATACGTATTTATGTCAAATGCATTACCTTGAAGTATTTTTCACTCCTTTCATTTAAATATTCCCTATATTCTTGAAAATGTAAGGCAGGTTTCTGAACTTCCAAGGTGTAAATATGAAATGGTGGAAACCAGAATAAAAGAGCAACACACATGTACACAAAAAGTAAAATATTATCAATTACAGTGCATGAAGGTATAGATAATTTTTTATCCAAATTTAACTATGACTAGAATCAAGATTTTGGTATAACAGAAATTCACTTTGAAGATCAAATGTTTGCACATTTAACATAATTAGGTTTGATGAAAAATTCATGGTTCTATAAAAAGATACAATTTATTAAATTACAGACACAATTAAGACTGTCTCACTCTGTACTATTACTGTTTTATAATCAGAAACACATGAGAGAATTAATGATCCTTTATAAAGACAGATAAATGCAAGGTTAATGTAAAATAAATTATTACAGAAGATTAACTAATGTTCTCTCCTGAAAAGAGAAAAATATATTAAGATTAGGTTAGATTCTATTTTTATTACTCTAAAAATTGGAAATTATAAGTGATTGGCACCAAAAATATATTTATGATAATGCAACAGTAATTTTTTTTACATCTGAAATGTGTTAGACTTCTCTTTAATAAGTTAGATTAATTTTTTTTCTTTAATATCACAAGTCAAATAATATTAAAAAGAGTAAACAATCAAACAATCAATGGTTGATGGAAACATTTTTGTTAACTGTAGTTTTATTCAAAATTATTTTTATTTACATGCATTCTTTTGAACCAGTTCTTGCTTTTATGGGATTTAAGTGTAAACCACAACATTAATTAAACTTTTTAAGAGAAAACTGACTCGACTTCTAATGTTATTAGAGCTATATTTGCATTTTGTGGTAGGCTTCATAATTTGTCATATTTACCTAATTCAGAAAGATGCTAAACTCAGACTTATTTAATACACTAGTGTCTGCATCCAGCGAAAAGTGAACAAATCTATTTTAGAGCTAGGGAGGTAAAGAGGAATTCGCACTTTTGAAAGAGGGAAAAATTTCTCAGTTAAAGGGAAGAACTTCTCAGTTATAGGGAATTAATCCCTGAAGAAATCTGAGAAAAGTATCCATGTTTACTTGAAAAGTATTCCGAGCAACGTTTTAGCAAACATTTCTCCGTTCAAGCATTTGTAAAAAGTCAGAAACTCATGGACATACAATGAATGCATACAATGAAATTTAAATTAAAGGAAATAAGGAACAGCTTTAGTATCGCCCACCCATCCAACTTGGCGCAACTGTATTGGGCGCCAAGGACGCCAAAGACCGTGTTTACAAACAGGGTTAACATCCAGTTTGCCGAGGAAACAACGTGTTTCAAAAATCTCGTTTCCTCCCCAAACAATTTTACAGGATTCGTAAGGAGGGGGAGGGGGCTTCGGATGATGTTCTTTTTCGGATTGCCGAGGAAACAACGTGTTTCAAAAATCTCGTTTTCACCGAAACAGAATTTTACGGGATTCATGAGGAGAGGGGGAGGGAGTTCTAAGGATGCTGTTTTCCAAATGCTAAAGAAGCCGAAAGTTGTGAAACCATTAGCCTGTGCAATTATAATAACTGCACAGTTTCCAGAGTGAGGGACGAGGACCCTGTTTCACATGTCACTCCACATAAGTAATATTAGTGTTTACATAAAAAACTATTATAATGGTTAATTAAGTATACATTTATATCACAGTACTGAATATTTAAGGACATTTTTTGGAATATAGCTTAGCTACATTTTTTTAAATTTTTTTTTGTTTTTTTTTGCTTTTTTTAAATTTATTTTTTATTTTTTTTATATATACTTAAAAAAAAAAATTTTTTTTTCTTCAAACACTTTATAACACAAATACAAAAAAAAAGAAAATGTTGGCAATCCCTAATCAAAGCAAACCCTCTAGAGTTTATATTTAAAATTTTCCCAATCTATTTCCCTTATTATTTCAACAAACGCATTGAACATATCAACGTTTTTCAAGTAAAAAGAGGCATCATTTTGCCTGTTATATTGAGGATATCGTGATTTTACGTGCCTCCACGTGCTTTCAATAGTATTTGTGTGAGCACCCGTATCTGGATCGACGAAGTTCAACGAATGATTGACTGTTAGATGGTTAAATCCTTCTGCGGTTAACACATCGTGATTATAACCTTTCCAACAGTCCGAAATAATTGTTGTGCCTGGCTCTATCCACTCCATAATGATTTGCATTAAAGTTCGTTGAGTGCGATCGTGAACAGCCACCAAAAACAGCTTCCCCGAATCTCGCTCAATACCCCCAAATACCCATTGACCCTCTACATGACGTCCTTTGTGAAATTTCCTTTTCCCAAATTTCGATTCATCTACCTCTACAACTTTCCCTACCCCACCAATTTTGCTTGACGTCAATTCGACATGATCTAAAACTTGTTCATGTACGAAATGACGCCAGTCTGCCAAAGTTGCTGAAGAAAAGCCAGATTTCCTCTCAATATCACAAGTTTTTGTACCTGTGATTAAATCCCAAGTTAAACGTAAAATCTCCTGCAAATTTAATTTGCTGCAGGAGAACCAAGAACCTACCCTAATGGACTTCTCAGCGCGACATTTTTTACATCTCCAAATACTTCCATTTGAGGATTTTTTTCGTTTTACTATGCTGCAAGGTTCCTTGCATCTTACACAATTAAATGTTTCTTTAATTAGGCCACTCTCCATTAAAAAGTTCCTGAAAATCTCTTGTTCCTCAAACAATGCAAAAAAAGTATTCGTTTGCGATCCCCGGCTTACCTAAACTTGCCTTTTTATTAGGAAAACACCATTTTAAATTGGCACCCAAAAGCAGCTGGAACTTAACAATGACGTTACACATTACAGATGCAGCCATTCTTAATAAAGACCCGACAAGAACTATTTAACAAAAAACGCGTGCTAAATTTTCTTACCCAAAAGAGATACTTACTGCACCAGGTCTAGCTGGGTTATGGACCTAGAGCACTTAGCCCTTTTGGGGCTTTGATCTCTTGTCTGGAAAAATATTGTGACATGATACCTTGAAAACATTGCCCTTTTTATTTTAGAGATTTAAGTAAATAATTAAGAAGTTAAAAAATTTAAAGATAAGAATAATTTAAAGACAGAAAAATTTAAATTTAAGAATCAGAATAAAAAATATTAAGTTACAAATGCTGAATTTTTGAAGATTACATTATAGATAATTTCCTTTGGCCAATAGGGACCTCAGGATGGCTGATTGCCTGTCCAATGGGGAGGCAGCTTTTCGTGTTTGTGTTGAGTGTGAGATGAGAATGATTACTCCCTCCCGTGTTGCGAGAAGGAGCTTTCTGATTCGTTGTTGCGTTAATGTGGTGACTTCGGTCCCGGTGAGGGTACCGTCGTCGTGTACGGGATCGGAGGCTTCCAGTGTCCGTACCGGGCAATGGGGCTCTCTGATTGGTAGTTGGGTGTTTGTGGATTTTTGTGTTCATGAAATGAGTGCTGTTGAATGAATTTACAGAAATAAGTGGTGTTTTTAAGAATAAGAATAAAATGAGAAATAAAAATTTAGGTTTTAATTAATTAATATGTTTCTAGGTCTGTGTGTGCGTCTCGTTGGAGTGTATTTCTCGATCTTTTGGATCGAGATATTATCTGAGTTATCTATTTTTGTAAAGAATGTTTTTGCTATTTTTCTCATGAAGTTTTTAATTGTTTTGTAGTTAATGGCATTCCTGAGACTAGAGTTTCTCATGTACCAATCGGCTTTGAGAATCTGTCTCAGGGTTTTGTTTTGTAATACTTCTAATTTTTGGATGTGTGTTTTAGCTGCAAAACTCCACACTGGAGAGGCATAGGTAATGACTGGTCTTAGAAGTGAAGAATAAATAAGCAATTTATTTGATCTACTTAATTTAGATCTTCTGCTAATTAGGTGGGAGAACGTGTGAGCTTTCTTGATAAAGTTCTCACGTATGCGTGTAATATGTTGTTTGAAAGTGAGTTTTTTATCTAACGTAACACCAAGATATTTGGTGCTCTGAGACCAAGGGATTCTTTCGTTGTGTAAGTAAATGTCTGGATAGATTAATCGTGTTTTTCTAGTAAAGAAGACTGCTTCCGTTTTTGCCACATTAAGGGCAATTTTCCATTTGGAAAACCAGTCCTCTAAAACTAGAAGGTGTCTGTTGATTGCTCTGGCCACTAGTTTGGGTTCAGTGTGAGATGCCAAAATTGCTGTGTCGTCTGCGAACATGCATAAAGTTGTGTTGTGGTGAATCGGAATGTCGTTCACGTAGATGTTAAATAAGAGGGGGGAAATCAATGTTCCCTGCGCCACGCCCGCTTCCGTGGGTCTGTGGCTAGAGTATGTATCATTGATTCTGACAGAAAAATTTCTGTCAGTTAGATAAGAGGATATTAGTTTGATTAGTGGGGGTGGGAAATCATATTTGATTAGTTTGAAAATTAGGCCTTCTCGCCAGACGCGATCGAAGGCTTTTTGAATATCGAGGAAAACCGCACCAGTCGATTTTTTATTTTTGAATCCTGACTTTATCGTTTCCACCACTCTTAAGAGTTGGTGGGTGGTCGATAAGTCAGGTCGGAATCCATGTTGTTCCGGGATTAAGATGTTATTTTCTTCCACATGGTGGTACAATCTTTTTAATATGATTTTCTCGGCTACTTTGCCGAGAATAGAGAGGAGCGCGATCGGGCGGAAACTTTCCGCCTGAGTCGGGTCCTTTCCTGGTTTGAGAATTGGAAATGACTGTTGCAGTTTTCCATACGATCGGGAAGTAACCAATTTTTATTATATTATGAATTATATTTGTTAGTTCAAAGATGGGGACTAGCGGAAGATGCTTTAACATGCGGTTAGTAGTGCGGTCAATACCCGCTGCTTTATTTATCTTTACTTTATCGATATGATCGATAATTTCGCTTGGTAGTGGGGGTGGGGTGGGGGGTATATTAGTAAAGTTATTTTCATTATTAAGATAGGTGTGAACAACATGTGTTATTGCTCTATCCGTGTCGTTTGTGATATCATTTAATTTAAATTGGTTTTGGAGTGAGTCAGCTATGACCTCACTTTTGTCTGCGTCACTATATGCAATTTTGGCAGGGCCTTTAAGGGCCGGAATTGGTTGAGCCTTCTTCCTGGAATTTCGGGCGGCTTTCCAAAGAGAGCCGTCCTCGGCTTCCAAGCAAGCAAGAGACTCGTCCCATTGTTTTTGTTCGTGTTTTAATACAATTTTCTTAATTTGCTTTTGCAATCTGTTTAGTGTGTTCTTATCTGCAGGGCTTCTCGTGTAGTGCCAGATTTTTCTGGCCCTATTTCTTTCTTTAAAGAGTTGGTTGAGATCCCTGCTAATGTAAAAGGTGTCGTTATGTTTAATGGTTTTGATGCATTCTTGTATGCTTGGTGAAGTCGGTCAGTAAAGGCGGCGATCTGCTCGTCAATATCTTCTTGCGTGTTCGCTTCTGGTAGTGTAAAATTATCAGGAATATTTAAATTTTGTGTGAATTTCCCCCAATTCGTTTTCATGTGCGTGTATCTTTTATTCGGGGGAGGAAAGAAGTGTGTTGTTGTGGTGAATTCGAACGTGACTGGATTGTGATCGGAACTGAGTTCCGATATGGACGTGACAGTGCACGGCCAATCAACGTTCGTTGAGATGGCTAGGTCGAGTGTGGAGGCGGAGTCATGTCCGTACCTCGTAGGAGTGGGCGGGGCTAGGATGCGGTAGCCCGATCTTTGAATGTGATGATTAAATGTGATTCCTCTTCTCGTATCAACATCGCATCCCCAGGAGCTATGCTTAGCATTAAAATCTCCCATGATGATCGTAGAGGGAAAACCTTGGTTCATTAGTGTGTCTATACTTTGGTTGAGATTATTTATGTTTAAGTGTGGTGGGTTATAGAGTGAGATTATAAGTGTTTGTTCACCTAATTCTGGGGTGAGAGCGACCATTGTTGCTTCTACCCCGTTTAGATTAGGTGTTGGTATGTGCGTGTGTTTCATTGAATTTTTAATCATAATTGCAGTACCGCCGCCCGTTCTGGCCGTGTACGCGTTGTGTGTCGTGTGATTTCTATCGTTGCGATAGATTCTGTAATTTGCCAGAGCAATTGTGTGACTTGGTCTCAGCCATGTTTCTTGTAGGGAAATTATATCCGGTTTATACTTATTTACAAAATCTCGCAGCTCCCACATGCGAGATCGAAGACCGTTGGCATTCCAGGTTACCATCAAGAGTCTTTGTATGGTGTTCATTTTTGGGCTTTATTGAAGGAGCGCGCGACGCCCTTAAGAAAGATATTAAGCTTATTTATGTCGTTAGTTTCTTTTGACATATCCTCTAATGCCTGAAAAATTTCAGGGAATTTTACAGTTATATTTTGGAGTTCCGCAATATACATTGCGAAACTTCCAAAATCTACATTATTTTCGCTACTAGGGGAAGCCCCTTCACTTTGGGTGGTAAGGCGGGGTGACTCTTGACGCTTCGAAGCAGTAGTCTCCTCCGGTGTCGCCATCTGTTGACTGGTTTTCCCACTACAGACGCTAGCGAAGCTGACATTTGCTTTCACTGGTCTGGTAGCGGGGATGATTTTTTTCTGAGGAATTTTAGGAATATTGTTTTGGGCCTCGCCCTTTTTTGGTTTTATTTTTGGGAAGGCCGTGCAGCTTCTTAACGAAGCTACATGTCCCTCCTGGTTACAATTAATGCAACGCGGTTTTTCTAATTTCTCCTTAATCGAGCAGTCTCCAGTGCGGTGATCTTTTCCGCACTTGAGACACCTGGGTGTCATTCTACAGTTTGCGCTCGAATGATTGAAATAGTTACAATTGTAACATTGAGTTGCCCCAGGTTTTTTCCGGAATGGGTCGACTGTTACACTAAGGTAACAGACGGTCTTTACGTCATGGATGAGTTCCGCCTTTTCATTTCGGCGAACCTCAACCATGAATATCGGCAGGGGCTCTTTGGTTGAAAATTTGCGCAATTGCGCAACCTTTTCCACCTCGAAGCCCTGCGATTTGAGATCATCTTCTATATCTGCCGCATCGGTTTTAACCGGTAGCCCTTTAATGACTACTTTTATAGGCCGATCGGCGAGTCTTTTTATTACGTAATGTTGAGCCCTGATATTTTCGAGATGGGTGACAATATCCCGATGGTCATCCGGGGTTGCTGGTTGAATCTTAATGTAATTCCCAGCCATCTTATTGACGGTTCCTGGGAATTTCCTGTTGACATCCTGAACTATCATGTTGTAGCTCTCGATATCTTTAGCATTATTGGCTTCACCGTGAGGGGGCTACTGCTTTGACCCGGTGCTTCCTCCTCTTCCAAGACCGAGAACTTGTTCCCGGTAGTACAGACTACCTTTTCGATCGGGATTTCCTTAATCGTTCGCGCGGCCTTTTTGGGGAGTTTAAACTCCTCATCACCGGCCCTCTTTAATTGCTTAGATTTTACTTTATCTATAACTGCTGCTAGATCCTTTTTAGTATTATTATCATTATTATTACGATTATGTAATTGACAGTTATTGATAGGGCAATGTAACAAAAGTATCTCACCCATTACGGCTTGTTGCTCCATATCCAGCTGTGCCATATCCTTGTTGATGGTAGAAATGTACTCCTCACTATAAATCGGTGTTTGCTCTTGATGGCGATCTTTATGCAAGTCATTCTGACTTTCTTAGATCGGGAGAGCCCGTAAAGCATTTGGAGGTGACGACACGCCTGCTCGGGCGTGATTTCAGTGGTCGTTTCGGATTCGATGTTACTCTCATCCATAACTTCGACGGTTTTTTCAGGATCGGTTTGCTTGGTACGTGCCATAGTCTGAGCGGGAAATGATGCCCCCCTATTCGCTTTCGGGGTAGAAAACTTAAAAAATGCGCCAAGATAGCCAAATAAAGCGAGTTTCATTTAAATGGGGGATCGTTTTTTACAACTTATACTTCTGCCTACGTCACAAGCCATGACGTACTTGAGTGTTGGAAATGTGTGAGTGTTACTACAATTCCTCCGCTTTGTTAAATAGTGCGAAAAATATTTTTTTCTGATAAAGATGCATCAAAAATATGAATTTTTAATATTAGTTTCAGCATAACTTTGCATTAAAAATTTTGAAACAGTCTTAGAAGAATGTTTTTAAAGTTGTAATAGATACTGAAATATTAAGAGATTTGTACGTACATAATAAACGCGCTAAAAGAACAACTCTCGTACACGTAATTCTTTTCTTTTTAAAAGAAAATTTCCAGTTTTATTTTTTAAAGAAGTTGATTTTTATTTTTGGGAATAGTATTGAATAAATAAATAAACTCATTTTTTTAAAGTATTTATCTGTTATTCATTATTACACATACTTTATTTTCTTTACTATAAATCTATTTTTAATATATAATATATTTATTATGTATATATCTTATTTTTTTGAATTTTTCTTTTTATAATTTTACTGTAAAACTATTTTTCATTACTAATATAAAAACATTTTTGAGTATTTACTTTAATTACATATTAATTCTTAGTAAAAATAAGTATTCAATTCATTCAGATATACAAATAAAATTAGAATAATTAAAAAAAACATTTTAACACAAAATATTATTTTATTGGAAAAAAAATATACATTTTTCTTGATGATCCTTTTTTACTTTTGGGGCTTTTGTGATGAAAACATTTTTTTACCTTTTTAATTAATTCCTTCAATAATTTTACATGGATCAAATTAAGTATGTATTCTCAATTTTTATAATCCACTGTAGGCTTTTGCAAGAATATTTTTATAAGATATTACATAAGAAAGAACATAATGTTTTAATCATTTGCTCTGAATTTTTGCTAAATAATTTTTTTAATTTAAAAATATGTCAAATTTTATAAGGTTGTATTTGACCGTTTACTATTGCAATCGTTGTCAGTTACAACTAACATAAATCAATTAATATATTGGTTGATAATTTCATTGACATTTTGTACACTTGTTTCAAGTTTATAATATTTTAATCAATATTTAAGGATGTCAAATGTTATCTACGTATACTTTTTTGTGAGGAGGTCGAAGATGGTAACCCATTCTCCGTACTTCCACACCACAACACATCTACAATAGGGAGTTAACAGTCAAATTCAATTGGCTGAAATGTTATAAACCCTCGTATTTTTTAAAAAAAATTTATTAAAAAATGAATATCAATGCAGTCAATTCGATAATCCCTCTTCTTGTGTGCGCCACTGACACTTGCTATCACTTTAGAACACTAATTATCACCAGGAAAACTAAAAACAGATGTTATATTGGATTCCATTGCTTCACTGCTTTTCAATAAAGATAAAAGTGAATATATATATTTTTTTTAATTAAATAAAATAGTCGTTTTAACTCTATGCTTTAAGTAACCCAGGCCAACCATTTTCTTTTCATTTTTCCTTGCCAAATTCATGGACACGAGAAAAACAACTCCAATCCAGAAAAAAAAAGTTTTTTTCTTCCAGGTTTGGGAGAAAGATATGTCCCAATTATGGGCGCTGAGTTTACGATGTCTTCAGGAATTTCCCTTGAATCGTCCAGTTCGCAAGTTATACAATGAATGACCTTCCTGACATTGACCTCCCTCTCTACAGAGAAGACCATCCCCTGATTTCATGCGTTTCCTGTCTCAATTAGGAATTTCTTTTTTTTTTATTTGAAGACCGATAAAATAATTCTCGTGTACCACAAGTATCACACGAGGCATACAGAAGTAAAACAAACAAAATAAGATAAATAAAATAAAAAGTACATAACAAAACAAAAGTTATGAAATAATTAAATAAAAAAGCAAAAGTTATGAAATAATTAAATAAAAAACAAAAGTTATGAAATAATTAAATAACAAAAACAAATAAGTTACAAAGACGAAAAGTAAATTATACAAAATAAAAAAATTCCATAACAAAACCAACACAAGGGAGTTACAAAAACAGAGAAATGAAAAATTTTAGAAAATCAAATCAATAAAGATACAAAATAATGTGAACGAAGCTTAACCTGAAACAAACTGAAAAAATTAGGAGGCCAGTTGATTTTAAGATTTCAGGTATTTTCTTTCTTTCTTAAACTTTGAACAAAAAAAGGATAAGGTGTTCAACACTACTCATCACCTACATTCCAGTCATAAAGTTTGGAAAAGCACAGGTTAAATCTGTTGAGGAACACATTAAAATTACCATGAGCAGTAAGGAATTGTATGATTTTATACAATTTGCAAACAAAGTGATCACAAGACAGTCTTTGTGAAGTGGTCAAAAAAATTTTTTTTTCAGAGTGAGTTGATAGCGCGTGCAGAATGTTCCAAACATAGACAACATTTTGTTTATTCTGTTTCCTGTAAAACGATTTTGGAATATTAACTGATATTTCAATCCCACGCTTGGCTGCCGACTTAACCAGGAAATCAGTCCTTTCATTTTCAAAAATTTCCTGTATGGGCACGAAAAAAAGTAAAAAAAAAAAAAAAAAAAAAAAATACAAGAATGTTCTTTTAAATTTCCATAAGAATATTACTGCAAATTTTGTAGAGTTTTTAAGTGCCAATGTAATTTTTAACTGCGGTCAAATGACGAAGATGCCAGCTGATTTTGTATCCTACTCTTCAAACTTCCACACCACACCAACGTGAGTACTTCCATCTTCCACAGATTTAGTGTGTATCAGTCATTCTACACGATGGTTCTTCAGTGGTACTAGGATTCCAAGTTCTGACAGAAACAACGGTGGCCACAAGCTCTTGATCATTATAACTTGAAATCGTTTTGTTTGCATTTTATAGAAATTTTCTCAGATGTTTTCTTTCTCGTCTTTTCCCCAGAAATTTATTCTCCTCACTCACAGCCAAAACGTACTTAGATAATGTTTCCTCAATGTTATTTCTATTCATTTTCTCAAATATTATTTCCTTCTCTTATTTGAGGATAAAGGTAAAAAAGTTTGTACATGTTACATTTTTTACTTATTTTTTTCAGTAAAAAAAATTGTGCTGAATAGGGAGATAAAGAATTTTTCTAAAAAACTTTTCAGTAAAGACGATAATTTAGATGAAGTTACACCCCATTCCTTTCTTTATTTTTATTAATTTTTCTTATCGTTTAAATTGTTAAAAAGGAATTTCGAGATGCAATTTGCATACTGATACATATCCCAGCAAATTGTTCTGATCAGATACCGCAATTATTAAAATTTATCTATCAATATGCAAGGATAATTAAATTAGATCTAAAATAAAATCCTCTATATTTACCATTTAACTTTTATTTTCCGTAGCATCTTCGAGTCTTAAATTAAACTCCCGATTATTTCTCAGAAAAGATATTTTAAACATAACACTTTTAATCCCAGCTCATTAAATTTAATTGTCTCCATATGTACGCTGCCACCCTCCACTTTCAAATCAAAAACACAAACTAAAAAGAGTTATTTAAAAGTTCTAGACATAAAAAGTTCTTCAGCCCAATTAAAATCTTCATTTGGCTTCCGTTTTCTCTCTGCGAAAGATGTGTCGATTGCTCGCTGAATAAAACTGTTTTTTTTCTTCAAAAGCTTGATGTTGAAACATTACATATATAAAGGAGAGAGGGATTCACTCATCACGATATCTCCTGAATTTTTAGACCTAAAGACTTGACATTTTGCAGGAATATTTATTTTGTTTAGAGATCCACTAAAAATGGGTTTTGCGGAATTCCTTTTTTGGAGCAGAGCAGCCTTCTCTTTAAAGGGGCCTGGGAGGAAGAAACCACTTGGGGACCCTCTAGTTTTTTTTTTAATTCAAAAAATATCAGTACGAACACATGAACGAACTCGTGGTCGGAAGGTAGCGAGTTCGAGTCCTGTTGCCACTGAAGACCCGCCGTATAAATGGGTTCGAGGTTCAGTGTCCACATTTTGTTGTAGTGTGGTAGGAAAGGGGTCGCTAGCTCAGGTGTCATCCTCGTCACTTGACCGAGGTTTAAAATTAGAGGTCCGTAACAATAGCCCTAACAGTACGACGTTAATATAACTCTCTGTTTGCTGGTCCAGCTCCAGTCACATATGTTACTTCAGTAAACTCTATAAATATAATTCATTTATATTTAATATTTTCTCTTCAAAATTTACATATCTAATGATGATTGAAATTTGTCCCTTATGGGAAGTATCAAGAGTACATTACATTTGGATACTGCTGTACGTGGTTGCTTTTGAAACCATCTTTAATTTCGGTAGATTTCATTTTCTAATGTAGAAATAATTTAGTCTCGTATCTGTGCGCTAAATGTTGTGCAATTCTATTTTGCGAATTTTTGTATTCTGTTTATATGATTCATTAGCCCAAGTCGTATTTACTTAATAATTTGATTAACTTTTAAAAAATGTCCAATATGGGTGTTCCTATTTTTCATGAGTTTCACAAAGTGGAAGGTATGTATACATGCTAAAAATAGAATCATTGAAATAGTAATTTGAGGTTACTGGCTACGTTCAGAGCAGAGATTTTTTTTTTTTTTTTTTTTTTTTTTTTTGCAAGAGCATACAATTAATGTTTTTTATATTTAGTGTCATTTGAATGAGAATGAACATTGTTTTAAATTAAACAATTTAACAGCTTTAAAAACAATTAAGAATTTTTTGTCTCCTCCCCCCCTCTTCCGAAAAAAAGGGACATATCTTAAAAGTATTCTCATTTTATAAAAAATGTTTCTATATAATATTCTGCCTCTTTATATAGTCAAGACTTCTCTACAGAGACCGAATTACAATTTTTGAAGCATTGACAATATTTTCAGGGTAACTATTTATTGAAATAATATCCAACATTTCTTTATAAAAATATCTCAACTTTGATACATCAAAATATTAATAATTCCACATTTAAAATATAGATGAGAGTCGGGTGTTATACAGAGTGTTTTTTTTTTCCAGGTATAGAAGTTTAAGTTGGCATTACTTTCCAAGATGGCGACCGATTTAACAGCTGTCAAGTGATTTATTATCAGTTTGGTTTGGCAATTCATCATGAATAGACTCACGCCTGAACAACGCTTTCAAATTGTGCAATTTTATTTCGAAAATAAAGGTCGATTTTCATAAGCGAATTTTGTTTAGCGATGAAGCGCACTTCTGGTTGAATGGCTGCGTCAACAAACAAAACTGCCACATTTGGAGTGAAGCTAATCCACAAGTGTATGTCGAAACACCGTTACATCCAGAAAAACTGACTGTTTGGTGCGCTTTATGGGCTGGTGGAATCCTTCTTCAAAAACGATGAAGGCCACAACGTTACAGTCAATGGTGATCGGTATAGAGCCATGATTACTAACTTTTTCATTCCTGAATTGAACAATCATGATGTCCAGGAGCTGTGGTTCCAACAAGACGGCGCAACATGTCACACAGCTCGAGCCACAATCGATTTATTGAAAGACACGTTTGGTGACCGCCTAATTTCACGTTTTGGACCTGTGAATTGGCCTCCAAGGTCTTGTGATTTAACACCGCTAGACTATTTTCTGTGGGGCTATGTAAAGTCATTGGTCTATGCGGATAAGCCACAAACGCTTGACCATTTGGAAGACAACATTCGCCGTGTTATTGCCTATATACGGCCACAAATGTTGGAAAAGGTCATCGAAAATTGGACGTCCAGATTGGA
Source organism: Trichonephila clavipes (assembly GCA_019973935.1). NCBI lineage: Eukaryota > Metazoa > Arthropoda > Arachnida > Araneae > Nephilidae > Trichonephila > Trichonephila clavipes. Next base: position 66,622 of record BMAU01000021.1, on the reverse strand, counting down.
CTACATCCGAGCCAGCTGTGGCAGTCATATGCCAGAAATCATATTTAAAATGTAATGCCACAAGATTATCTTTCGAATAAAAAAAAATTCATGTCAATCGAATGATACATCATTGTTTTATTGCAATTTAAATTTCTATACGCCTCAAAAAAACACCCTTTACATACTGGTTACCAAATATAACTTTACTGGTTTTTGATTTAAAAAAAATCCCAAAAATATCATCATGGATATATATTATAAACGATTGTAAGGAATTATTAGTTGACAAAAAATATTCTTGTTGTAATAAAAATAAAATTTATGTAAAAAAAATGATAAATGGATGATATTATGGAATAGTTGGGTAATATGGAAAAGGTAGTTTTTAAATCAATAGAAAACTAACTGAAATTTTTAAAAGCATTGCCATTCTTAACTAGAAAAGCCTTATTTTTAAGAATACGTGAAAGTCATTTCTATTTTGAGTCAGGGTCACAACTAGGGGAGGCCAACCCTCGAGATTCATAATAACTTTCAACACTTCCCATCGATGAAAGAATTACAAATTCAAAGTTACACCAATAATATATTTACAATGTAATAATGCACTAAACCACATTTCTGAAACATCAGAATCAAAAAAAGATTTTTTGAACTCTTATAATTCAAAAGAAAAATTTTCCTATTTGAGAGATCTGGTACGAAAAGTTTTGAGTGCTTTTGGATAAACTTAAATCTCTACGAATCGTTTTTCTTTTTTTCGAAAATGAAATTTATCAAACATAAGTCGCACTCAAACTTAACGAAAGAAAACCTACAACATCAATTACGATGTCCAAATACACGCATTGTGATCGACTTGCAAAAACTAAGTGAAAGGATTTAGAAACAAAAATCTTGCTAACTAAAGAAATTAAACATTATTTGATCATTGCATCTTTTTTATTACATTATTATGTTTGTATGCATGAAAACTAAGAAAAACAATAATAATAATTCATTCCGTTTTAAAATTTCACTTCAATAAATGTTTGTAATGGGTCCAAATCTGATATTTTTTATATGCGGCCTTCGTGACTTTGCGTTTTGCGCTATGAAGAGCTTGCGTGAGGGTCTGGTAGCTCGCAAGGTCACAATGGGCATTCCTTCCTACCCTCAATATCCGGTGTCAGTTATCCAAAAGGGGATCGGGTAATAAGATATTTTTAAAGATGCAGAGCAATAAGAGGGATTTTATTTCAGTCTGGTTATTTTAAAATAAGCAATTTTGATCTCTACAACCAGCAGACACTTTTTCGATGAAATTGGTCTGCTGAAATGGGCAATTCCTCCTTTAGCATTTTTGTCGTTTGAAATAATTGCATGCAAATATGTCTTTAATTTCGAATTATTTTGTATTTTTAGTATTATATAAAAAAATGAAACTTTAAGGTTTTAAGAAATCACTAAAAAATTATTATTGTTACAGTAAGTAAATTTTCAAAATTTACTAAGGAAAACTGAAATAAAAATTTTAAAAAGTAATGGGATCCTTGCGTTTTTGAAATTTATTTCAAAAGAATTTTATAAGGCGAGATCCAATTTAGATAACTACTTTAATCTTAAGTCACCCCCGTTTTATTATATCCAACCTTTTTCTTCTTTTTAGCAGCAAGGTACTAAATCCATGTTCAGTAAATACAAAAATGGAAAATTTAACAATAGTTCTCTTGCACATTTGGTTGCACTTGGATATTTAATTTCGGTATATTAATTCACGCATCGTTTTGCATTTATGCGAATTCTTCTTGATACTGTAAATCTGAATTATCAGAATGAACTACTAACATTGGCTCCATCTCATTCAAGTTGAGAAATCAATTTTTTTATAAATCAGGAAATCTTTCTTTTAAATTAGCTGACAAAATGTTTTGATTAATGGACAATAACATTTATAGCGTTATCAGTTACTTCACATTTTTGGAGCCAATAAAACCTTTCAAAATTTTTGCTGCCATTGAAGTAATATAATAAAACCAAATATCTTCATTTTTGCATCGGTAACAGTTTTATTTTTTCCTTGATGTTGTTTACTTAATATATTTAGCTTTTCATAAATATCAGCTAAATAACTTAGAAATGAGCTTTGCCATTGATCGTTAATAATTTTTTCATTTCAGGATTTGTGCTTAAAAAATCACTAATAGTATCAAATAGTTTCCTAAACTTTTTATAAGCAGTTAGTTCCCTTACAAGAGTCATCTGTGTGAAGTATAAATCTCACATAGTCTTCATTTCGTTTTTCACAAAATAACTTGAAGAGACGTTCACATTAGCTTTAATAGCATTGTTAGACTTTATAACTAAATTAAGTATTTCATTTAGAACAGGTGAAATGTTTTTAGCTACTAGGATTTTCCTGTTAATGACACAATACGCAAGAAGCATATTTGGATTATCTTTCATCAATTTTAAGCAACCATTTGTCTTTCCCATCTTAATAGGCGCCCCAACTGCAGCACAAGATGTTATATTTTTCATGGATATATTATTGGCATCCTAAGAACATTTTTAGTTTGTTATAAATATCTTTGGAGGGGTAGTGGTACTTTCAAAAATGATTTACTGAACATTTTTTTCAGCAAAATGACCTTTATCAATATATAGTAGCACGCTCTCAATTGGGGGTGTCACAGTTAACTGGTTAGAATACCCAAATACAAAACAGAAAAAGAAGAACTCACTTCATAAGATGCTTTTAAAAAAAGAATAGTTACCAAATCAATTTACTAAACATTCATAAACATTCATTAATACTTATTCAATTTAGGTCTCTTTTTCAAAAAAAAAACTATTTTTTTTTACAGACTCTTATTTTGAATTAACACCAACGATTAATAATGAACGATTTTGCAAAACACTGCTGAAACTCAGTAGCGTAACGAAGTCTGTAAGGCACCCCCTCCTTCGCAAAGTCAGGTTATTGTACGCCTAGTACTTTTATACTATTAATCACTGTACAAATTCGTACTGTTTCTTATTTCGTACTCGTTGAAGATTCTTAATTAAAACTGCAGATCTTTTAAAATGAAATGAATGGTTAAAAAAAATGAAGTTCTGAACTAATGTTCCTCACTTTAAGACAAGAGGAGACCATAGTAGAGAAGCAGCAAAAATAGAAGTAGATAAATTATGTTAGTATAACTTGATATAATTACTCTTAGCACCTATTCACACTTAAAAAAATCATTTTTAATACATTTAACCTTTAAATTTTAATAAATCAATAGGCTACGGTTGCCTAGTGGTCAAATTAATGGACTCGTAACTGGCGTGTCATGAGTTCAAGTCTAATACCGCTGAAGACCCGCCGTACAGAAGCGGCCGATGCACGATAAATGTGTTGAGGCTCCAATGCCTTCCCGTTGGTGTAGTGTGGAAGTCAGGTGATGGAGTGTCAGCACAGGTATCGTCTTCGTCACTTGACCATGATTCAAAATTACGTGGTCTGTCACCAAAACCCCTGGTGTAGCAGAATAGTGCGATATAATAAACTGATAGTTCACTGATAATAATAAATCACCCCAACTGTATTTAATTATATTTAACAATCAGAATTTATTCTGACGTTTATACACTGCTGTTTGATCTGATCAACTTCTTAAGATTTATTTAAAATAATGTTTGTGTTCATTGTATTCAAAAACAGTCACCCCGTTCTCAGTGAAATTAAGCCTTATTTAATTTATAAGTGTCATTTTCATATAAATTGTCATGTGATTAAAAAGGAATTCAAATACCTAAACTTTTTCTTGTACGAAATATTTATACCAAGAAAAGCAAGATTTAATTGCGAATCGTTAATTTTGGTTTAATACAGCTAGTTAAAAGGTAAATCTTTATTCTGTATATAATCACATAATTAATACACATATGTCGTAGGAAATGATCAAATTAGGCCTTTTTTTTTTTTTTTCATCAAAGCCCTAAGGAAGATGATCAATTCACGCAAGATATTAAAATAAGAACTCTCTGTAAGGTGATTTCCCAAAAGAAATAAGTGATTTTATCAAATCCCTAACCTGTTTCAGTGAAATGATGAAATAATATTGTCAAGAGTTTAAAAGTGTTTATTTTGCAAATAAGGTGTATTATTAAAAGCAGAGTAATTAATACAACAATAATTGAATTACAAATTATTTATTCCTGTGTGATACTTTGTGGTGCACGGGGATTTTATAATTGTTTTCAATAAAAAAAATATTTATTCGAAATTAATTAACAAAATAATTAGATAATAAAGCTGGTATTTTTTTTAAAAAAATATATTTGTAATAGAATTTCAAACCTTTTTTTCGTTAAGATTATGCATTAATGTAGTACTTCAGAAACATAATGCTTCATTTGCAACACCTTTTTTTTTATTATTATTTTCCTTTTTAAAACAGCTTTATTTTTTTTTTTATCAAAAAGCTTATTTTCTTATCTATAAAGAGGGAGGGCATGGTCGAATTCCCTAATTTGTTTATATTTTTCAATTGAAGTTTTATACAGAGTTTCTAATTTTCAGTTTCTATATCAATCGAAAAATAATAATGCCAAGAATATAACTAAATAAAACTAAAAAATGATATTTTGATCATTTTGATTTGGTGCGTCACGTCAGAAGCCCCGCGCTGTCTGGAGAGGACGGAGACAGTGTAATACTAAACAGTGTGCTTGTTACAAAAATAATAAGCAGTTCAATCCAAAGTGTCATCATGGCAATCCTTGCCCTAATCTAGATATCTATCTAGATATATAAAACTCCTGTTTGTGAAAATTGCAACACCATGAAGGAAGCATCATGGTTGAATGAAATTTAATACACAGTTGAGTGGTAATGGTACAAATAAATGATTACATTTTCAAACCAAACAAACAATTAAAAGAGACAGAAATTAGTATTTTGTGTGGCCACCACGCGCCGCAATAAGAGCTGCTACACGACGCGGCATGGAGTTAAACAAATTTTTAATATCTGTCTGCGGAAGAGTATTCCATATTGTTTGTATGCGCAACCAAAGTTCGTCTGTCGAAGCAACAGGACGAAGATCACGAGCGATACGCCGCCCAACGATATCCCACTCATGTTCAATCGGTGACATATCCGGCGAATACGCAGGCCAAGGAAGAAGCTGTACCTGCTGCGAATCAAGATAGGATTTGACAGTCTTGGCGACATGTGGACGTGCATTATCCTGCTGGAATACAGCCCCTGGCAATCCTTGCAGGAAAGGAATATCTTAGGGCTGTAAAACTTCGTTTATGTATCGAGTACTGTTCAAATTTCCCACAATTCGTAGCAATTGTGATCATCCATGATATGCTATGGCACCCCAGACCATAACTCCGGGTGTTCGTCCACTGTGGCGTTCGATAATGCACTCCGGAATGCGCCGTTCACCGGCATAGAGCCTGACTCGAATTCGGCCATCATGGTGCCACAAATTGAAGTGGGATTTGTCAGAAAATACGACCTGCTGCCAATCAGCACGCCAGCTCCTATGCACATTGGCCCAGTGTAGTCGCAGGCGGCGATGGTTTTGCGTGAGAGGAATCCTGTATAAAGGAATCCTTGCGCGCAGCCCACGCTGCAGCAGACGTCTCCGAATTGATGAAGCACACAATGAAACACGTGTAGCTCTTGACCACTGTGCTGCCAGTTGTCTAGAAAAAGCTGTGCGGTCCGTCTGAGCCATTCGCACCAGGCGTCTGTCTTCGCGAGCTGACGTCACATTTTGGGGTCCACTCACGGATTTCCGAGCTGTCCGACCCTCGTCCGTCCACTGCTTCGAAACACGCATGATTGTGCTGCTGTTACGCTGCACACGAGCGGCTACTGCACGATAAGACAATCCAGCTTCACGAAGGCCGACGATTCTGCCCCGTTCAAACACCGAAATTTGCTCAAATTTCACTCTCTTTCGTCGACGAGGCATAGTAAAGATTCAGTTAACGTTTACACTAGCATATAACCACCGATAACAATACACGCCTCGCAACAGCTGTCTATTTATATTCGGTTTGATCTACCCTTCAGAGGGCGCTGCTCAGCATACGCATGCGCTACCGGTCTGCAATTCTAATCATTTGCATATCATGCCCTACTTTACATTTCCTGAAAATTTCAGCTCACTCGCGTAGGTCCTTCGTGGTGTTGCAATTTTCACAAACAGGAGTATATTATAAATGCGAAAGTTTGTGAAGATGTTTGACCGTCTTTCACGCAAAAACAACTGAATGGGTTTTAATGAAACTTTACAGTAATATAGCTCATCAGAATAACACATAGGCTATAATTTATAAAGATATTGTGTGAAGTGTCCAAAATAAAACAATATTTCTCAAGTAAGGAAAAAATTCTGGCATCTGCAAGCAATTCTGGCGTACGCTGCAAAAAAGCCCACGACAGCATTTATCTATCTTTTTTTTGTGAAGAAACCCTTTTACCCTTTTTGTTTTAGCTACGCAAGGTGCTCGCTTCTAATTAATTCCTGTGATCAGTATGAAATCCCTAATTTTTTTATTTCAGAATAAAACTAAGTTTTGAAGGGAGAGGTTTTCATAAATCTCTCTTTATTTGAATGTGTTTTTGTTTTATGATTTTATTATGCATATTTGGTAGTAAGAAATTGATCTTTTTTCAAAATAAATGCTTTTATCGGTTCTGGTACTTAAAGTAATTAAACTTTCTCTTTCACACTACATCATTTGGACACATTTTCAAAATTTGTTTGTGGTTAGTAGTTAATTATAATGCTATAATTTTAATTGAATAGGCGGATATTGCATTTTTAAGTATAAAAATAGTTATAACTACTGTACTGTATTTTTTGGAGTGAGTGAGTGAATATTAACGTCACACTGTTCAGCTACACGAAGGCTTTTGGCAACGGACCACGTAATTTTAAACCATGGTCAACTGACGTGGAAGACACCTGAGCTGGCACCCCCTTCTCCTCACTATCACACCAACTTAGAAGGAATATTCTACCAATACTTAGCAGGAATATTCTTTGAAATCCACTCTTTCAAGATATATGGCAGCACGGGTTCTATGATGAGTATTTTAGCGGGGAAGGCGAATAGTTTTGTAGCAGATATTGCGTTTTCAGCGGATTGCAACGATTATTATTTTTGTCCCGAAAAAATAGTTTACGTCAAAATTTAAGTATCTTATGCTTTTGTATGTTAATGAAGTCCTTAGACAACGATTTGGCTATTTATTTTCAGTGAACGGTGCATATAATTAATTTTACAGTGGAATATCTTCAATTAATTTATTAGCTCCAACGGATTAAATTTCCCAAAGTGGAGTATTTTGTTTATGTATATCCCTTAATCTTCCATGTAGTGATCCAAAAAAAAATTTTGTATGAAAAAAACTGCAGTAAATCATAATGCGGTGTATAAAGTATTAACGTATTTGAAAGGTATTTTGAAAAATCAAACCTCAAGAGGGTTACGGGGAGTTATAAATTTAGAAAAAAAAAAATCCTTTTTATCAGCTATTAGATCTACATACTTAAAATTTAACAAAGGTGGTTTTTTTTTCTTTTTTTTTTTTTTTTTTTTTTTTAGCTGAGATATGCAAAAAGCTTTTTTTATTTAATTTGCAATTCACGTAAAATTAACTCATTAAAAACTTCTTTATCCTTCAATCTGTGTTGTTCAATTTTTCCGTTCACCCGTGCGAAGAACGGGTATACCAGCTAGTAAATAATGAAAAGTAAAATAAATGTATCTCACAAAATTTAAATCAATATTTTCTTACATTTTTGTTTTAAAAAGTTTACACTATGTTTGTACGAAGCAACAGTTTTTCTTCCCAGCATGTATTTTTGTCGATTATAATTAATTTAATCTATTTTTGCAGCATATTCTTTTTCCCCTTTTCTGTTTAACTAGTAGAAATATCAGCAATATAAAATACAGTCGTACCTGTTTTTGTGCGGTCTTTTTTTATGCGATTTCCTTTTTGTGCGAAATTTTTTTTATGCGGTGTATGAATTTCAATGGCTTCTGGAGCACTATAATGTTTTTTATCTATTTACTAGTGGCGTAACGGAGAATGTTTAACCCCCTTAAAGTTAATATTTTATAAATTAGGTAAATACGTATTTAGCGGAAGTCAGGCCTTGGGCTCCTAGAGTCCTGCCCCTCCCCCGTGATGCGGGGGTGTACGTTACGCCACTGAAATGTAGACACTTCAAGACGCTCTGTTCATTTGTTATAAACAGTCTCCCGACAATGCGCATTCAGTTGTTTTCTCTCAAGGCTCCAGTAGCCCGCGCTTGATTGAAGAGGAAACTTTCAATGACAGTGGCATTATCAAAAATTTGATAAATTATGAAGACGGACATGAAGCCAAATTCTTTGAGAGTGGATAAAAATATGCAGGGATCCAGCTTTTCAACAAATTGGAAAAGCATTTTCTTAAACTAGATTCCAGTTAAGAAAGGAGTATAAAATTCCAAAAAGGGCTTCAATCATCTATAGCTGGTTATCGTGACATTTACAAACAACTGACCACATGTCCTTCGTCTCAAAAACTTATCTCTTACTTTATGTTGCCAAAAAATAAATCAATTGAAATTGCATCTTCAAGTGACGAAAGCGATTTTGAACTTATTCATTACGGGACTTTGGATTACGATGAATAGTGATGAATTATGTATGTGCATTTTAAAGACTTATCCGTATATACAATGAGAAACTATATGTTTTAAAAATGTTTCCATGTGTAATATTTAATTATTTATTTTGTTATATATATGGAAGTACTCTTACATAAATTTCGTAAATAATTGGCATATTTTATAAATGCGACTTTTTTTATGCGGTTTCTATCCATCGCATAAAAAAAGTTTTTGTAGTATTTCCACGAATTAGTTTGTTATATGTAAGAATTTATGAAATTTTTGAATATTTTTTTTGTGCAATTTTTTTTATGCGGTCCCTATCTATCGCACAAAAACAGCTTAAACTGTAAATTATATCATCTCTACTTTCTCTAATTATTTATCAATTAGTCTTCCGCAAAAGAGATAAAATGTATTTTTCGAGACATTTTAGCTGTTTATGATCAATTAATTTATAAAACATCTTTGAAATTGCTTATTTTTCAGTTTAATGGTCTATCCTTAGCTATTTCATGGAATAAATAGGTAAAGTATGAAATTGATCATCTATTATTTACTTTAACTGACATGTCTAGTTATTTTATGAAATACCTAGTTATTCTATGAAAAAAAACTGAATTAAACATTCTTTAACGGTAACATATATTTCATATATTGAGTTCATCATATTACTGAAATTTTATTTTAGATAAGCGTTTTCACGGTTTTACTTTAAGGATTTTTTTTAAAGGGTCGAGAGAATAAAAATATTAAGGATTTAAATAGGAATATTTGATGTAAATGTAAACTTGTCCTAATTGGGGTGAAAACTAAAGAGAAAGGTTAAGCAAATTTAATTCTGTCATCCTTTTTTCAGAATCGGCTATAATCTGAATAAATCTAAATTCGGTACTGATTAAAACATTCATTTTTATTTTACCAATAGACATAAGTAATTGCATTCTCACATTCTAGAATTTCTTTGTTCATGTAATATTCAGCCTTTAACTGTAATAAAACGTTTTTAAAATCATTTTCCAAGTTTTTGATATTTATATAGCATTTTTAAATATTTATTAACTTTTTTATCGGAAAACACCTAATAAATTAGAACACTTAGAATTAATTTAATATCTCATCATTATCTTTAAGCAGGGGGTAACCTTTTATTTTTTACACTGACACTTAAATTACGTCAATTATAATTTTGGCTATAATTGTTGTTAGAAGTGTGATTAAAATATGGAAAAATAAAGTATGGAAAAGTCTTCAATTTTTTTTTCATTGATAAGAATTTTTACATCTTTTATAGCTTTTTTAGAGAAAAATATTATTCAATTATTTTGCACAGATATAAATATAAAAGTGCTTTACTAAATGAAACAAATGCTTTAATTCATTTAAGTTGATACAGCACTAAAAGAAAACCAAATAGAATTTTAAAAAATGAAGAAATTTCAAAAGTGTATTACCATATACTGAAAACGTACAAAAATAAAAATGCATTTTCAAATGTAAAAATATAATAAATGTTTAAAAATAAAAGTTAAGATTTTCCAGTTTTTTTTTTAAATGTGTTAGTTTGTTCTGGAAGATGCTGAAAATGTGATTTTATAACTTGAGATAAATCTATTTATATTCTTTACAATCACTCCTTTTTGAGAATCTTGTTGTTTCCCTGTTTTGGTTATTTAAAATTGAGGATTTATTTTCCACAAAATTTCTTTTAAAAAGAACAGAATAGTTATTTTTTTTTTTCAAAATCTAGGAGTTAAAAAAGAAAAAAGTAATGGAAAAAAACATGGGGAGTAAAATAATATATATATTGTACTGTAATTTTTATTCACATCCAAATTATATCTCTACTGGTCAATTATAATTTAAAAGAACCACAGTAAAAAATAATCTTTTGTATAATAAATCAACTCTAGAAGCGGTGTGATCTGTTTTAGAAAACGTCCCCCCTCCCTCCCTTCCTAAGGAGTTTAATGTATTACTACGCGTAATTTTCCCGCGTAATAATCTTGCATACGGTTGCTAGAATCCTGTCCTCTCAAGAATGGCGATCGACCCTTGGCTAGAAAAGAGGATTTGGCGTTCGAAATCTTCCATATCTTTTCCGAAACAGTTCTCCATTTTACCTGAAGGGAGCGCTGTAAGCGACATATATTCTGTGATTGGACCAAAATTGTGTGGAACGGGTTACCAGACAATATCATTTATCGCGCTTGTTTGGCGCATTTTTTTTAGTTCAATTCTAGGGTGGGCGATAGTAAAGCTGTTCCCGAATTTCATTAGACTAAACAATGCCTTATCTAGTCACTTGACTTTTTTCCCTTGGAGATACATGTGCTTTATTGTCCTATGCATACTTTCAATATGCATGTTGGTATTTATTCCATACCACTTCCTGTGACAATATGCCCATACTTCACTTCGCTTACTGTAGGTTTGTTCAAAATATCTTTTAAATCCTTTCATTTCCTCCTTTTCATCAAACATCTTCAGAGCTTCTTTTAACATTATATCGAAGACTGCTTCATCTGTTTCTACTAAAAGACTTCAGACAATTTTGTAAGCTTCAACTTGGATTTCTTTCTTCGTTATCAACCTGGAAATACTACGTTTCCAACTTCTATTTACATGTCATGTGCACAATAGTCTTTTCTCAGGAATGCCAAAAACTGTCTTCCATGCATTAAAAAAATATTCAGAATCATCTGTCATCAAAACTCTTGGAGAAATACAAGTATGTTCCTTAATAGCTGCAAATGCCAGTGTTAACACTGTAGAATCTTGTCGATTGCTTAAAATGAATGCTGCTGGAAAAATCCCTCTCTTATCATCCAAAACTAATAGTGTCACTAAATCAAACAAACCCATATGCATTCATTCCATGTGTAAAATCCAAGCATATAGCATTGTTTCCATAAAATTTTAACATATCTTTTTGCGAAGCATTCATAGTTACAAGTAGAAAATCTTCTGCTTTCATACCAGGGTACAAATTTCGTCAAAAATGCACTGGTCCTTGAAGAGAACTATAGGAGAATCTTCTGTTTTTCAGGCCTTCAACCCACTTGTTTACACTTACCACATCATTTGAATCCAAAATACCATCAGAGCTTATATTGCATTCCTCTTTAATATTTTTTATATCTTGCTGTGTTTTATTAAATGAATTCTTTTTAGTTTCTGATTGATTGAATTTCTAGTATCATCCAAGATAGCTTCAACAGGGGTTTTATTTTCTAGTTTTTTCGCTATACCTTCTTTTTCTTTAGTTATTTTCATCCGTCCCAAATCTATCCCATGTCCTACATGGGTTTTTGTGAATTCCACAGTCAATTTGCTTTCAATGTCTTCATATATATAGTTTCATCTTTGAAGGGCAGTTTCCATTAATCTTGTTGCTACCAGCTATTTTCATATTTCTCTTCATATCACCCCTTGCATTATAAAAACGACATCATGTCTTTTCTCAGGAATGTTTATCAAAAACTGTTGCGATGACAGTAAAAACTAGGTTGTTTTTCCACTAGTTTTCCCTGATTTACTTCTTATCATCCAAAAGTTCTAATTTGTCACCAGTATTTTTTCACATACAAGGAGAGAGAGAGAGAGAACTAGTTTACTTCTCAATGCTTTCTTTCCATAACTTAAAATCTTTAAAAGTGTCAAATGTACGAGTATCATTTTCTATTGTAATATTATGTACCAAATCAATGTGATCCTCCAAGGCCTTTTTAGAAATGAGTTCTGCACTGCAAATAATACATCTTACCTGTTTAATTGTACTTACCTTATTATGAATCAATTTTGCATGTCGATATAAGTTTGAAACTGTAGATAAGGTCTTATCACATTCAATACATTTAAAGCTATCCATTACTAAATTTTACAAGAAATATATATTTTTAAAAAAATAAAGAACAATTCATAATAAAAACACACAAATTTATGTAATAAAAGTAAGTATTCTCGATACCCATAAAGAATTCCTTCAACTATTCTTTGATACTGAAAAAGATAAAATAGAATTATTATTAGAATGGATTAAATTTTCTTGATTAAAAATTACTGCATGTTTAAAAAAATAAAGAACTAAAATCTATCTGAATTCATCCATACCCCTAAACAAAACGTGGTTTTTATTTTACAAAAAAAAAAAAAAAAAAAAAAAAAAAAAAAAAATATTCATTATTCTGCAAAAAGCAATACGGAATTAATTTTTTAAACAATGTTGATGTAAAATAATAATTGTTAACTAATGAAAAACAAATTACTTACTGCTAACCAAAGAAAATTTGCTTTTTAAATAATAAAAAACGGACACACTACTGACCTGAAATACAAAATTATTATTACTATGCATTGTATCTCCTTGATAGTAGATTGCTACATGTTTGACACTAAATTCAATTAGTTGCAGTTGAAATACATATTAAATTACTATCGATTTGCAGAAGAAAATGAATCAATCTGAATTCATCCATAAGTTCAAAGAAAATACATGGGTTTTTATTTAAATTATTCATTAATATTTTCAATTAGTTCCTGTTGAAATACATATTAAATTGCTTTCGATTTGCAGAAGAAAATAAAAGTTTTTAACACAATGTTGATGTTCATTAATAATCGTTAAATAATGAAAAATTACTTAGAGCTAGATACAAAGGAAATATGCTTTTCAAATAATAAAATGACACGGACATACTCGCTATACTTAACTGGAAAACAATTTCAAAATTTTTCCCTTTTGGTAATGAGGGAAATTTTCCCTTTCCCTCACGATGTCAGCCTCCCCTGGTGATTTAGGTTATTTTTAACATTAGGATTCTTCCCGTCTCTATGGGCTTTAGTACTCATGCATTCTGAACTACCGTGCTGCGTAGCGAATGAGCTGAGATATGAAGTCATTTCGTAGTAAGGTTTATGAAATATTAACACTCGTTCAACTATATATATAATTTTATGGTAAGTAACCCGGATTTAATTTTTATTTTCTATTCATTCATATAAATTTTACTTCCACATGTACTGAAAACGTAATAACACTTTAGCACAATGAAATCCCATTATATAGGTGTAAAACTTTTGCTGAGAACGTAAATTACTCATATAAATTCACAATGAAATGTCATTTGTTGTCTAGAAAATTTTAAAATTGCGAAAAATACATATATCCTTGCTTCTTGAATTATCTCACGCCATGTTTGGCAAGCTTTAATATAATGCTGCAGATGACGCTATGTGTATGCATTCTAAGCACAAAATTAAAATAACTTTGTTTTAGAAAAAAATTACGGCATAAGCTGCTTAAATACACATTATCAATACTATATTTTATGAAAAGGAATATTTTTTTTTCTACACAAATAAAATGAATTTAATCGCTTCAGAAACGTTAATTCTGCTTTTTTCCGTGAAAAATTGGGGGTGATCGCAAAGTAAAAAGAATATAAGGTAACCCAGAATTACGTCTTGAGACACGTCATTGCATACGGATTCTGTCTTACTCCCCGTTACTTTCTAAAAATAGTCGTTGGGGAGGGGAGGAGATGACCAGATTGGATAGCTCTTTCGAGCTTTGACCTAGGATTTTAAATTGATCGCTTAATATTTTGTATTTCAAAAACTATGCGTGTTCTTTCATGATAGTTGTAATAAAAATTTTTTATATCTCTATAGCACAAGGAAGAATTTTTTCTTGATTTCTTATGAAATTGGCTCTTCATAGTAAATAATAAAAAATAATAACGTACAATGAATTTATATACTCCATTATATTACTATATAAATTTTAGTAACACCAAAAATAAAAAATTGTTTTATTTAATATTATATTCTGAACTTCAGAATAATAAAACTTATTTTTTTATTAATGACAGAGCTGATGATTACTTTTTCCCCTCGTTATTTTCTAATTTATTCATAAAATTGTTTTTCTATAATAATATACCTGAAAACTTATGTGAATTTTTTTAACCCTTTCAGATTAAAATTTTTATGTATCTAAATTATTCAGAGTTAATTGTTATCAGGGCCGGCGCTAAAATTTTTTGCCGCCCCCCCGTTTATAACAAGAATTAAATGATATAACCTAAACCTTTCCCATGCTTAATGGTAAAATAAAACGTGAGTAAAAAATTGCTATCAATAATTTTGAAGTTTTGATTAACAAAAAAAATTTATTAATTTAATTTTTGGCACTAAATTAAAATAAATTAGGGTTGCACAGAAAAAAAGAAAAGTGTAATTTCTAGTGTATAATTATAAAATACAGGTATTAAAAAAATACTAAAGAATCACTAAATATTAAAACAATTACATATTAAAAACACATTTAAAACGAGAGTTAAAAACTTAAGTGTTTTTTTTTTCTCACTTTTAATGCTGAGATTTTTTTTATAATTTCTTTAGCATTAATTTCTTCAGCCAGTTCATGTTCAATGGCTATTGTTGTTTAGCCGATCCTCGGTAGTAGTGGAGCGTAAAAACTTTTTAATTAATTTTAATTTGGAGAAACTCCTTTCTCCACTTGCCACACTTATTGGGAGAGTAAGCAATATCCTTAAAACTATACCGTAATTTGGAGCAAAATCCCGGTTCGATCTGAATTTTAAAATCTCGATTGGACTTTCTTTTTTATTTAGCAAAGAAAAAACCGCTAATATCTCGTCTGCCAGGTCAAGCGCGTTTATATCTGGTGAATTCCCATCACTGTTAACACTGTTTCTAGATCTTTACAATACTTTAGTTCATCATTTTGAGGAGTATATTTTAAATCACAAATATTGTATAAAAGCTGGAAATAGTTGCTGTGGGTACTAATCAAATCAAAATCTGGATTCAAGTGCATTTATAGCTTTATCTAATGTGAAAAAATAAAAAACTGTGCCTTATATTTCAAAGTAGGATCGTCTATTGGATCACCTCGTGCTTCAAAGTCGAAATTAACATTCCTTCTTCGAACACTATGGCACGTTAAATATGTCGAGAGCTGAAACGTCCTCCCGCTGGTGTGGTGTGGTAGATAGGAGAGGGGTATGCCAGCTCAGGTGTCGTCCACGTCACTTGACCATGGTTCAAAATTGCGTGGTCCGTCGTCAAAAGCCCTCGTGTAGCTGAACAGTGGGTCGTTAGTATTCACTCACTCGAACTCTATGACGTGGCTTGGGGAGCGCAAAATTAGCCGGTATGTCAGTTTCGTTGGCGAGTTCTCAAGCATCGCAAAGCATTTCATCAAAGGCTGTGCCCGATCTAAGATCCTTGAAAAAATTTTTACAACTTTACATGAGCTCAATAGTAGATGGTAAATCACAGTCTCTTATATGCAAGAGCTTACTTATAGGATTGATACAATTTAAGATTTTGTACCAAATTACAATGCAAGAGCTTAAGGTACTCGACTACGTTTGGAAACGTGATTTTAAAAAGGCGAATAAATGGTTAATTTTCATGATATTTAGTACCACTTAGATTCGAATACATGTATGAAATTGTTTTAAGGACACTTTAAAAAAAATTATTTAAATACAATATTTCTCGGCAAAAATATTAACTTAGAATAACCTTTTTCAAAATGTTCTCCTTTTGTGAAAAATGTTTCTTTTATAATAATACTAGCTGCATAGCCCGGCGTTGCACCGGCTATCTCTACTTTTGTAAATTTTCCCTTTCTTTCCCAAAATCAGAACTTCTAATACTCATTTTCAAAATGACTTCACCTCCCCCTCCACCGCTTAGCCCGGCGTTGTATGGGTTTTCTCTACTTTTATAAAAATTTTCTCTTTCCTTCACAAAACCAGTACTTCTAATACTCTTTTTTCAAAATGACTCCCATTCACCGCTTAGTCCAGCTTTGCTCGGGCTTTCTCTTTTCCTCATGACACCAACATTTCTGTGTGTGTGTGTTTGCACGCGTACAATGTGAGTGATTACTAAAATTATGTCAAAAAATTTCCCTTTTTCGAAATTTTTTCCATTCCACTTATTTTTGATTTAAGACAGATTTCTTTCCCTCTCTATAGCCCGAACACGTTTTTCTTAGTGTAAAATTATTGTTCTATCTTCCTCTCCTTCTCACAGATAAGATATAGCTTCAAATTTCGATGTATGACTGATAAAAAAAATATTGCGATAGAATTAAAAAAATTATTAATAAGAAGCAATGAAAAGAAAACGATTCTGATGCTAAGAGTAAAACAAAAAACGTTCATCATTTTTTAATAATACTTAGTTTCTAAGAATCTAAAATAATAAAACAGATTTCAGATTTTCATGAATCAATCAATCGTTATATATAGTTAGCTTAAAAATGTCTCTAAAATGTATTTTGAGCCAAAATAATAGATGATGTACTTTTTAATTAACAAAGAATTCATTTCGTAATGAAACAAAATAATTAAATTGAAAGATATATATATATATATATATATATATATATATATATATATATATATATATATATATATATATATATATATATATAATTTTATTACATTAATTTTTAAATAAATTTATTTATATGCAAAGTTTCATTGTTCTGTAAAAACAGAATTTTTAAGAGGAATTAAATGATTTTTCCAATTTTTTGCAGATGGCGCCACGTGTATTATAAAATTTTAATTTGCATAAGAAACAAAAAACACATTTTTTTTAAAAAAACCCATAATTTATAAGATATTTTATCATTCTTTGTACAGATTTCGTATAATATTGTTCTACACGCGGAAAAAAGTTTCGTGATATTATTTCTATAAATAAAAAAGTTATTACGTATTTAAATAAAATTTTAAGTATTTTTGAAAAATCGTAAAAAAAACCAGTTTTTGACATTAAATTATTTAAATTACTGATTCTAAAAGAGAAAAGCATGAACTTTTTTTTAGTGTAAAATATTTTTTTCATTAACGAGAAAAAAGTTCAAGCGCAACAATTTAGAAATCTCATTCATAAAACGTATCGATTTCGACTCATTTTAAAAAATCGTAAAAAATATAAAATATAATTATTTTGTAAAATAAATTATAGCATATCGTGGCGAAATAAATGATCTTTACGAATCTGTAATTATTTTTTGTGTGAGTTTCATGAGAAAAATTAGATCATGTTTTATATACCTCCGAAAAAAAAAGTTCGGAATTTTCCCCTGGCGCTGAGAAATGTTACTAATTATGCGTTTTAAGGTTTTTAATTAATATCTTTTTAACTACCGTATTTTCCTGTATATAATCCGCAGCGGCGTATTATCCGCAAAGCCTTTTTTTAGAGTAAAAAAAAAACATTGTATAATCCGCAGCGGCGTATAATCCGCGGCAGTTTTTAGGCCGAATAATCCAAAATATAAACTGCCGATAATGAATGTCATAAAGACAAAAAATACACAATATAATTGAAAATAGAAGTAAGAAATTGTACAGGAAAAAATTTATTACGAAATGTCTTTTTCAAATATGTATGATATTTTTTTACGATAATCTCAATAAAACAAAAAAAATCTTTGCTACTGCCATCTATGTTTTGAGTTGTTAAACAAAACATTCCATGCGGAAAAAATCTTTCTTTTTTTAATTTAGCACGTTAACAGGAAAAAAATTTAGATCGAGACTGCTTCCCCACTGTCTCTTTCTTTTAAAATCCTTTTATTTATTTCTTCCTCTAATTCTGGCCAGTGAGGTTTACCAAAATGATCGGCACTTGAACGTCAATCACAATTTTCGAAGTTTGTCTTGTTTTTTCTCCACAAACGAATATTCAATTCGTCAACGTTGAAAAACCTTGCAGCTTCTCGATTTTGGTTGCCTTTTAAGTTTGTAGTGTAACTTAACACTTTCGCTTCAACTTGATGAAAACTTTCGAAGGACTTAATAGCTCTAGTCAAGAGAGAAAATTGGAAATGGCGCCAGCGACTAATAACTATTTTTTTCCTTCCGAGGAATCGAATTCGTTTTTGAATGTAATTGGACAAAAACTAATTATAGCTGAAATACGTCATCCGAGTCATGAAAGCTCCAACTGTTATTTATTTTATAAAACATAAACGGCATTTCTTCCAAAACTTTATTGTTCGCTTTTCTGATGGAGAATGTTTTTTCTCAGATAATCCGCGGCGGCGTATAATACGCACAACGAAATTTGAAACTTTTTAAACACATAATCCGCGGATTATATACAGGAAAATACGGTAATTGGAATATCGGAATATAAATGGTCAAAACGGATTCCTCGGATCATTCTCGAAATTTAGATAATTTCTTATAGTTTCTGCGTCGTGTGGTTCTTGAGAAAATTGGGCGTCATCCGGACATACATAGATACGTTTGTTTACCTTCGGATTTTAATACATAAGATTTTGCCCGTATATAGCTCAGACCTCTGTACAAAGGCTCAACTATGATTTTTGAAAAAATTCACATTATTTTCAGAGTTACAGCCCCTTAAAATAATTATCGGCGTTTTTTTCTTAAAATTTCTCCCCTCAGTTGTCGTAAAACATGTATAAATCCTATTCTAAGTTATACATTTCAAAAATTCTAGTTGAGCCTCTGTACAGAGGTCTGAGCTATATACAGGCAAAATATTATAATAAATAGTGTGTTTTTTTTTTCAGGTATAGAAGTTTAAGTTGGCATTACTTTCCAAGATGGCGACTGATTTAACAGCTGTCAAGTGATTTATTCTCAGTTTGATTAGGCAATTCATCAAAACGATCATGAAGCAAGGCGTAGATTCGTCGAATGGGCCCAAAACGAGATTGACGTTGTTCCCGATTTTCATAAGAGAATTTTGTTTAGCGATGAAGCGCACTTCTGGTTGAATGGCTACGTCAACAAACAAAACTGCCGCATTTCGAGTGAAGCTAATCCACAAGTGTATGTCGAAACACCGTTACATCCAGAAACACTGACTGTTTGGTGCGCTTTATGGGTTGGTGGAACCCTTCTTCAAAAACGATGAAGGCCACAACGTTACAGTCAATGGTGATCGGTATAGATCCATGATTACTAACTTTTTCACTCCTGAATTGAACAATCATGATGTCTAGGAGCTGTGGTTCCAACAAGACGGCGCAACATGTCACACAGCTCGTGCCACAATCGATTTATTGAAAGACACGTTTGGTGACCGCCTAATTTCACGTTTTGGACCTGTGAATTGGCCCCGAAGATCTTGTGATTTAACACCGCTAGACTATTTTCTGTGAGGCTATGTGAAGTCATTGGTCTATGCGGATAAGCCACAAACGCTTGACCATTTGGAAGACAACATTCGCCGTGTTATTGCCGATATACGGCCACAAATGTTGGAAAAGGTCATCGAAAATTGGACGTCCAGATTGGACTACATCCGAGCCGGCCGTGGCAGTCATATGCTAGAAATCATATTTAAAATGTAATGCCACAAGATTATCTTTCGAATAAAAAAAAATCATGTCAAACGAATATAACATAGTTGTTTTATTGCAATTTAAAGTTCTATACCTCTAAAAAAAACACCCTTTAGAAAAAATTTTCACAAAAGGAGACTATTTTGAAAATGGGTCATTCTATGTTCATTTTTTTTCAAAATATTGTACTTAAATAAATTTTTATTGTAATACTATTCTTAAAACAATTTTATATACATTTTCTAATCTAAGTTACACTAAATATCATAAGTATTATCCATTTATACGCTTTTGCAAAATTACGGTTCTGAACGTAGTCGGAATTAAATCAGGGGTACTCAACCTTTGATACCATCGGGCTGCAAAGACGTGATAGT
The DNA here is from genome assembly GCA_019973935.1 of Trichonephila clavipes. Classification (NCBI taxonomy): domain Eukaryota; kingdom Metazoa; phylum Arthropoda; class Arachnida; order Araneae; family Nephilidae; genus Trichonephila; species Trichonephila clavipes. The sequence goes on along the minus strand of BMAU01000021.1, from coordinate 46,229 downwards.
TATTTCACGCGGGCCGCTTACACATGGCAGTTATTTCATGCGGGCTGCAACATAAGGATAATAGAAAACACACACTATAAGACCAAAGCAACTTTGACAGAATTTGTAAAACTAATTTTGTGGCTTTTATGTTTGTTTGGTCACTGCACCCGGGATAGCTCAATAGCACACCTCACACATGGACTATAAAACACTCTCTATTTTTATTCACCTAAACACATAGTAACTAGAGATACACAGACAGCGCCGTCTGGCGCACGGTTTTTGCGACAAGCATGAACATTCTCCCCCCGTTGACATGTAATACATTCAACATACATTCAACAATAACACAAATTACAATAAAACATTAAACGATAAAATATTATAGGATTACGTAAAACAAATTAAGGTACATATAAAAATTCTAATACACAATATTCTGAGACAAAATTCAAACTGGCATAGGTAAAAGACAAACTCTGGACATGGCTCTTTTATATTCTCTAAATTGTGTTTTTACTTTTACAACCCTTATTAGTGCATCACTGCCACTATAAATCTCAGTGATTCTTCCTAAAGGCCATTTAAAGGTTGGCATATTGTCTTCAATGAGAACTACCAAATCACCGACCTTAACATTTTGTTTTTTAAATTGCCATTTATTGCGCTGTTGTAATTCACTAAGATAACATCTGTGCCACTTATTCCAAATTAGTTGTACTAGTCTGGTTATCCGTTGCCATTTTTTAAGGGCATTCTCCTTTAATTCAATTAAATTTGGCTTGACTACAGAAGTCATAAACCTCCCTATGAAAAAGTGGGCTGGAGTTAAAGCGTTCAAGTCATCCGAATTGCTCGATAAAGGGCACAGTGGCCTGGAATTTAAAATTCCCTCTATTTGGATACAAACAGTTAGAAATTACTCATAGGTTAAATTTGAGCCACTGACAACTCTCTTAAGATGGTACTTTATTGACTTAACCGAAGTTTCCCAAAGACCACCAAAGGATGGCGCTCTAGATGGTATAAACTTCCATTCTATACCCTCAGCAGATAAGAAACCTGCTAAATTATCATCTGAATCCTCAATAAGTTTTAGAAATCTCTTGAGCTCTTTCACTAAGATAACATCTGTGCCACTTATTCCAAATTAGTTGTACTAGTCTGGTTATCCGTTGCCATTTTTTAAGGGCATTCTCCTTTAATTCAATTAAATTTGGCTTGACTACAGAAGTCATAAACCTCCCTATGAAAAAGTGGGCTGGAGTTAAAGCGTTCAAGTCATCCGAATTGCTCGATAAAGGGCACAGTGGCCTGGAATTTAAAATTCCCTCTATTTGGATACAAACAGTTAGAAATTACTCATAGGTTAAATCTGAGCCACTGACAACTCTCTTAAGATGGTACTTTATTGAGACTTAACCGAAGTTTCCCAAAGACCACCAAAGGATGGCGCTCTAGATGGTATAAACTTCCATTCTATACCCTCAGCAGATAAGAAACCTGCTAAATTATCATCTGAATCCTCAATAAGTTTTAGAAATCTCTTGAGCTCTTTATTGGCACCTACAAATGTTTTCCCATTATCGGAATACAATTTAGCACATTTACCTCTGCGACTAAAAAATCTTTTTAATGTAGCAATAAAAGCATCAGATGTAAGATCCGACACAATTTCTATGTGAATCGCTTTAGACACAAAACATACAAATATACAAATATAAATATTATGCAAAATTCCTTTTCTTTGATTTTTGTACCTGATCATGAATAGGCCACAAAAATCCACACCAGAACAGTTGAACGGGTAATCTGGGACTACTCTATCCCGGGGTAGATTACCCATTAGCTGAGAAGTAACAAGGGGTCGGCTTTTAAAACAGACAAGGCATTCATGCACTACTTATCTGCATAATGAACGACCATTTAATGGCCAGAACTTTCCCTTACATAGTGTAGAAGAGAAGAAGCACCAGTATGCAGATTCTTTCATATGGAAAAGGGCAATTATTTGAACAGCTAAATTATGATTTCCTGGTAAAATTGCAGGATGTTTATTAACGTATGGTAAATCTGAATTACTCAGCCGTCCTCCAACTCTTAATAATCCATCACTGTCTATAAAGGGGTTTAAATTTCTAAGTTTACTGTTAGGTGAGACAACTCCTTTACTTTGTAAGCTCTTAATCTCAGCCAAAAAAACCTGTTCTTGGACCATTCTGATCAGTTTAGTTTCTGCTTGGTCTATATCTGTAGCAGAAAGGGGACCACTCAATGTTAGTTTACGTTTGTTTACATTATTACTAAATCTTAACACATAACTAAATATACGAACAATTTTCATATAACTATTACTTTTACATAACAAAGTAGATAAAATAGAAGATACACAATTAGTTGAAACACAAATACTAGATGTTTTATCAGAACTCGAACCAGTTTTCAGTTCCTTAGAATACTCGCATTCCTTAACTGGTGACAAACTTGTTTCTTCACTTGACAACTTACCTTTTTCAAGGAATTGTGGACCATGCCACCATAACCTTAAATTTGGAAGATCACAAGGGCGCAATCCCCGAGACACAAGATCTGCTGGGTTGAGAACAGATGGCACATGGTTCCACTGGAAACCTTCAGTCAGTTCTTGCACTTTGGCGACAAGATTGGCCACGAAGGTTTTTAAACGATTGGCAGGTGTATTTAACCATGCCAATGCAATAGTTGAATCCGTATGTAGCACAATATCACTTATGTTTAACCTCAAGGGGGAGCGTATTTTCTTGACGAGTTGAGCTAGAAAAACACAGGCACAAAGCTCGAGTCGAGGTATGGAAATAACTCGAATTGGTGCAACACGAGATTTGCTGGCAAGAATGCTCACTTTGGCAGCACCGTTGTGAAGAAAACACTGTAGGTAAACGACCACTCCGTAGGCCACTTCAGATGCATCCGCAAAGCCTTGGAGAACGATTATAACATTATTGTCAGCCATAATAAATATGTTAATTTTCACTTCCTCGATACATTTTAATGTTGTCACAAATTCTCTCCACTCGTTGGCAATTGAATTAGGCAACACATCATCACAATCCAGTTTACATTGCCATAATTGCTGCAGAAAAACCTTTGCTTTCGCAATCACTGGGCCTAAGAAACCCAAAGGGTCGTATAACTTAGCAATTACACTTAAAACTTCACGTTTTGTATATATTTGTTTAACTGAAACAGATACCTTAAACACGAAACAATCTTCAAATGGCTTCCAACTAATTCCCAATGTCTTCACAGATAAGTCAATGTCAGTAGAAAATGAATGCTCGACGTCTGATGACCAAGAACTATTTAATAACTCAGGAGAATTAGATGACCACTTATGAAGGTTCATTCCACAAGATTGCAGGGCATCTTTCAGTTGCGATTGCAATTGTTGAGCAGTCTCCAAATCCGGCGCTCCGCTCACAATATCATCCATGTAGATATCATATAACAGGGTTTCAGAAGCTAAAGGAAATCTAGATTTTTCATCCTTCGCCAACTGCTGCAGGGTTCTTATGGCAAGGAAGGGTGCGTTGGACAGCCCGTAAGTGACAGTCTTTAGTCGGTACGTTAAAACTTCTGCATCTGGTCCATGTTTCCATATAATGCGTTGCAAATCCTGCTGATCAGGATTTATTAATATTTGCCTGTACATCGTTTGGATGTCAGTCGTAAAAGCAAATTTGTGTCTTCTAAAACGAGATATTGTCTCAAACACATCTTCCTTCACTTCACCTTTCAATAAAATGTCATTAAGGCTTATGCCTGTTGTGGTGGGGGATGAACCGTTAAAGACGATTCTTAGTTTAGTAGTCAGTTTTTCAGGGCGTAATACACCATGGTGGGGTATGTAGTAATGCGTGGGTGGTTCACTTGACTCAACTACCCTTTCCAAATGACCTAACTCCTCTTACTCCTTCAAAAATTCCGCATACAACGATAAATACCTAGAATTCCTAGACAACCATTTCCACAATGAATTAAGTCACCTAATAGCAATATCTTTGGAGTTTCCTAAACAAGACGGATCTTTATTTAATGCTATCGATACTACATACCTACCCTCACAATTCCTCCTGAGTGCGCACAAAATGATCCTCACATAAGGACACCTCTGTATCAACCTTAGGCTCTATGTGAACACCCTCGATTTCCTAGAATTTTTTCAGTGTTTTGTTTAAATCGTCATCAACAATTAATCCGCAATGAACGCGATTCTCTGTAACTTGATCTACACTTCCACTTACAACATAACCAAACACCATATTTTGTAACACTAAATGTGAATTATCACAATAAAATTTTCCAGGCTTTAACAATTCTTAAAAGATTTCAGCACCAAGTAACATATCAATTATATCTGGTATATTAAATTTATCATCAGCAAAGGGCACAAACTTTGAAACATTAACATCTACATCAATCACCTTGTTTGGAATGAGATCTGTAATCTTATTAACTACTAACAACATTAACTCACTCTCAAAAGTTTTGGCTTTATTTGCAACTGAAGTTTTTACGCAATTTTTAACAACCATAGAAGCATCATTTTAACACACAAAACCACTGTATTAATTTTCTCCATTTTCAGCTGCAACTTCTCAGCACATGCCCTCGTACATAAACAAGACTGCGATCCTACATCTAACAAGCATCTGACCTCCACGCATTGAGAGTATTTATTTTTAACAAGCGCGCGAACAGTACTCAAAAACACATTCTTTGGCCTGCCTTTCTCAAACCCAGTCGCCACAAACTGCGCTTGTGAATTTGTTTCAACTGATCCTTCAATCTGCCCTGGAACAAAAGTAGGAGCATCCAAATTTAAATTACTAGTGGGAGTGGGATTTCTAGTTTTGTCACGGGAAAAATGAATCAAGCTATTATGAGGTCTAAGGCAAAAACAATTTTTCTCTGAACGGCATTGCTTCAATTTATGAGGTAAAAAACAACGAAAACAAAGATTATTCTGTTTAACTACCTCTACTCTATCCTCAACTGACAGTTTCTTAAACTGATAACACTTAGAAAGGGGATGAAAATTATTACCCTTACATAGAACACAATTTGTTTTGGTTTCGGCCAGGAAAACATTCGATGAATTTCTCTCTTGCCGCCAAGTGCCAACCGTCTGCAGTCTATTTCGCCCATCTGTTTTGACTCCACTCCCTGGATTTCTGCTCATTAAATCATTCGAAACCTTTCCTCTCGCGGATAAATATACATCACATTCCCTCCCAAGCTGTTGAGGCTTGAAATATGTTTCTCCCTGTTTCGTTGCAATATGATTCATCGTATGTCTATCTAGCGTTTCGAATATTTTATCTGAAATTATTAGATCACACAAAGAGCGGAATTCATTAACTTTACGCAACTGACAATAATTATCGAAAGTTGCACTTAAGCGGGAAGCAAACTGAACATAGTTTTCGGATGGTAGTTTACGAGCCTTTTTAAAGTTACTCAGGCATTCTTGAGGCGTGGGTTCAAACTCTCTTAATATTAATTCTTTAATTTTAACATAATTGCTTAAATCCTCTTGACTCACATATGTTAGCAAAATATTGACTTTTTCTCCTAAAATATTTAATAGAATTTCGGCTTTTAACTCATCAGGCACGGATTTGATTTGAAATGCCTTTTCTAAAGAACGAAAAAATAAATTAAAGGACTCTGACCAAACCGGTACTTGAATTGTCAAAGTTTTAATGCTCTTTACCAAACTCTCCAATTTATCAGTTATGGAGCTTGGTTCTCCGCTTTCAAGAGTTTGAGGATTTTTTTCGGATTCCTTCCTAACCTTCGCCAATTCTAATTGTTTTTCAATCTGAGATAATTTAATTTTTCTAATTGAATTTCAGCCTCGCACTCATTTTTCTCAGCCTCTTGTTTACTTTTCTCTAAAGAATTTTCAACAAGACTACGCACAAATTAAATATCATTTTTATGCACGGCACTTGATTCAATTAACTTTTTTAAATCTATTATTTTAACTTTGCTAGGAATCACTAAACCCATTTCCACAGCAACCGAGATAAGCTCGTATTTCTTTAGATTTAATTTCAACGCCATTTTTAAACTTATTTTGTCACAACATCTACACAATATACACTATTTTCAACAAAAAAGCATTTGTAATATGCTATTCACAACCTCAGAACTAAACGCACTACTCGGAACTGAAAGCACCTAAATTACACTATTGAGAACAGGAAAGTATACAAAAACACACAACAAGAATATCACAATCAACACAAAATCTACAAACACTAATTTCAACCATGATATCCGTTAAAACTATTCAACTATTAACACCAACTAGCGAACACAACCAAATAATTCCTAAAACCATCATTAAGAATAGAAACACTCACCTATTCACAAATTTCACCACCAAATACTCAACTAATAAAGCACAAAAACCATAGTTGCTTGTTGAACTCCGGGAAAGTCGGACCAAAATGTTTGGTCACTACACCCGGGATAGCTCAATAACACACCTCACACATGGACCGTAAAACACTCTCTATTTTTATTCACCTAAACACATAGTAACTAGAGATACACAGACAGCGCCGTCTGGCGCACGGTTTTTGCGACAAGCATGAACTATGTTAATACTATATTAACTTTCCTATCAAACCACAAACATTTATTTTTATGACATTTTATAGTTGTGGGATAATTTCTATTTCCTTTTATCAATCTCTTACTTACATTCTATTATTAAAAAACAGATTACAAAATCGATATATTTAATTGCTTGATTAAAAGAATTCCTTGCTTAATTTTTAGCACATTGATCTCTAACATTGAATTTCTTAGTGGAATAGCCATGACTGGGCCACTCAGAAAAGACCGGCGGGCCGCCGGTTGAGTATCACTGGCTTAAATTATTTAACAGACCTAAATAGTCCAGAAGCCTTTATAGAGTTGAGTATCTCCGAATTATTACAAACAGCAAGTAAAGCATCGTATATCCCTCCTACCTCATACCTTAGAGGTTTTAATGCATCTATTCGGCTTTCCCAGCGATTAATGAAATAGTTTTATACTAGGAAGAAGCAAAAAAAGAAAAAAAAATAGTGCCTATATTCTTTCACATTAATTATTGTTCTGTAACAATAAAACTTTAATTAAATACTTTTTCTGTTACTTTTTATTCCTGTCATAATATTGACATCCTTTTATTACCTTTTTTAAAGATTTTAAATATTGCTATAGATTGGAGCCTATTATTATTAGATTTTTTTTCTTAAATATACATACTAACGCTTTTAAATATTTTCACAATCCCGAATCACATTTTTAAAGATTTTTGAGATTTGGTACACAATCTTAAATTGTATCAATCCTATAAGTAAGCTCTCGTAGATAAAAGACTATGATTTACTATCTGCTATTGAGCTCTTGAAAAGTTGTAAAGATTTTTTCAAGGATCTTAGATCGGACACAGCCTTTGATGAAATGCTTTGCGATGCTTGAGAACTCGCCAACGAAACTGACATACCGGCTTATTTTGAGTTCCCCAAGCCACGTCATAGAGCTCAAGTGAGTGAGTGAGGGAATATTAACGTCGTGATGTTAAGCTGCACGAGGGCTTTTGGTGACGGACCACATAATTTTGAACCATGGTCAAGTGACGTGGACGACACCTGAGCTGGCATACCCCTCTCATAACTACCACATCACACCAGTTGGAGGATGTTTCAGCTCTCGACAGATTTAGCGTGCCATAGAGTTCGAAGAAGGAATGTTAATTTCGACTATAAAGTACGAGGTGATGCGATAGACGATCCTACTTTGAAATATAAGGCACAGTTTTATTTTTTCACATTAGATAAAGTTATCAATGCACTTGAATCCCGGTTTGATTTGATCAGTACCCACAGCAACTATTTCCAATTTTTATACAATATTTGTGATTTAACATATATTCCTCAAAATGACTAACTAAAGTATTGTAAAGATCAAGAAACATTGTTAACTGATGGGAATTCACCACATGTAAACGCGCTGGATCTGGCAGACGAGATAGTAGCGGTTTTGGCTTTGCTAAATAAAAAAGAAAGTCCAATCGAGATTTTAAAATTCATATTGAAATTGGATTTTGCTCCAAATCTCAGTATAGTTTTAAGGATTTTGCTTACTCTCCCAATAAGTGTGGCAAGTGGAGAGAAATGAGTTTCTCCAAATTAAAACTAATTTAAAAAAGTTTTTACGCTCCACTAATACCGAGGATCGGCTAAATGGCTTGACAACAACAGCCATTGAACATGAACTGGCTGAAGAAATTAATGTTAAAGAAATTATAAAAAAAATCTACGAATTAAAAGTGAGAAAGGAACACTTTTGAGTTTTTTACTTTTCGTTTTATATATATATAAATGTATTTTTAATATGTAATTAAATTTTAATATTTAGTGGTTCTATAATTTGTTTTAGTATTTTTTTAATACCTGTATTTTATAATTATACACTAGAAATGACTTTTCTTTTTTCTGTGCAACCCTAATTTATTTTAATTTAGTGCCAAAAATATAAATTAACATTTTTTTTTGTTAATCAAAACTTTAACATTATGGATAGCAATTTTTTTGCTCACGTTTTATTTTGCCATTAAACATTTGAAAGGTTTAGGTTATATCGTTTAATTCTTGTTATAAACGGGGGGCGGCATTTTACCTCTTTGCCCGGGGCGGCGAAACTGCTAGCGCCGGCCCCGCTGGCACCAATTTCTAAACTTTAAAATCTTCATTGGTGCATATCACGATCAGTTCCTGTTCTAATGTGAGATTTTTTTTCAATATGTGACCATATAAATTCATTGCCTACTGTGATATTACCATAGTCAAAGCATTCTCAAACCTGGTTTCAAAATCTCAAGAAAAAGCAGTTAAATATTGACGTAGGTTAAAACGTGCTGACAGATTGGTTGGGTTAATTTGAAAAAATTGCATACTTCCAGAATTATACTTCTTTAGCTTAATTCTGGAAAGAAACGCTGAAATGGTTCCTGTTTTAAAAAAAAATTATGTGGTCACCTTGTACGGGTAAATTAATCTCATTAAATTTAGTAAATAAATCTGCTAAATAGGTAAAATTTTGTCCCCCCAAACTTGATTAAATTTTCTTTTAATATTAAAGTCACGATCTAGTTTAATGAAAGCCACCATCACATAGACCCCCCTTACACCTCATTGACCACCAAACTATTTTTTACTGACGTGGACCCCTTGTATGTCGTCATAGATCCCTGGGGGTCTATATAGACAACTTTGGGAATCACTAATGTAAAAAATCTTAATTAAAAAGGCATCGTGCAAATTCCTCTTACAATGGCAATAAAATGCAATATATATATATATATATATATATATATATATATATATATATATATATATATATATATATATTGTTCCAGTTTTTAAAATTTGATCTCACAAAATAATGGCTATCTTAACACAGTCTTATGAATAGATTAGAAAAATTATATGTTTATTTCACATGTTACATTAAATAAAAAAAGATAAAATGTCTATATAAGTAAAATTAACTTATATTTTTCCTTGAAAATTCTTTTAACAGTTTGAAGCAATATGAATTAAATATTTAGAAATCACATAGACTAGTTCATTTATTACTAAACAAAATTATCTCAATATATTACGATTACAAAACAAAATCATCATAATAAATATAACTACGTTGTGTTTCAATTTCGAGCTACTGCTGCTAGGATCCTTTAGGTATGGTAAATAATTAATGAATGTACTGAAAAAAGCTCATTAATATTTTACATTTTAAATTCCCTACTATCGTCCTTTATAAGCGACTAAAGAAGTTATTTTTATACGAGAGGCAAATAATATTTTTTTATTTGAATAACAATGTCAATCGAAAATGTTTTAAGACGATTACGGCATATTCAAGCTACGAAAAAAAACACACATACTTAAAAAATGTTAATCAACATGAAAATATTCTACGAAACTGATGACATTTATATTTATGTATATAAAACAAGAAGTAAATAAATAAAATAGAAAAATCACAAATGCAGCAAAATAATTTTTTTCTTTTCACTTTATCTTAATCAAAGATTAAAATTCCTGTGCATTAAACCTTAAACATCTACCCCGTGGGACCAGCGTTGGGAAATACGGCTTTAAATACTAATGAATACTCGTTAAAAAATAAAAAAAACTCTAAGACTCCATAGAAAACGTGAATATTTTGCATACATATTTTTAATTTTTTTCTTTGAATTTTTATTTTGACTCTTGGAACCCCCGTGTAATCTTGGTTTATTTTCTGCATAAACTAGTTAATTTTACAGCCAATTTGCCACCTTCTAAGGTTGCCGCCCCGTGCAGGGGCCCGGCTTGCCCACCCTTAGCGCTGGCCCTGGTAGCAGTGACGTCAGAGTCAATGTTGTTTGTGTAATTATCTGGCCTTTTGTTTTCCGTGTAATTGGTTTTGAAGCTGTTTGAAATTAGGTTTGCTTTCTGGTCGTCACTGGTAAGCGACACCAGAAGCATGTTTAAAGTGAGAGTATGGAAGATCGATTTTTCTTAAACATTTTTTGAATTTGCTAGATACTATTGTCTTGCGTGTTGAGCGCTTTGAGTCTGTCGTTCCAGACTTGTTGCGAATGTATTTTAAATTGTTTTTGATGTGTGCTTGCAATCTGTTAGCTTCCGTTTTATGTGTGTGTGTGTGTGTGGGGGTGAAGTGCGGAATGGTATTTTTGATTAAAATTAAAGTTCCACCGGATGTAGGTCCGTCCCCGTGATGCAGTCCTTTCTGTAGCAGTAATAATTGTTTATGTTGAGATGGTGATTTGGTCTCAGATGTGTTTCTTGAAAGAGAATTACGTCGGGACAGTGCTTCTCTACAAATAATTTAAATTCATGAATTTTACTTTTTATGCCGTTTGCATTCCATGAACACAAACTCAGGCCAAACATTGGGTGTCTACTCATCGTCATCGTCTTGAATTGCCTCTATTAGGGCGCATAATTTGCGTTTTTTAGTGGATTTGAGGGATATTTTCATTAAAGGTCATATTATTGATTTGTTGTGTAAGAGTTGAAAGTGTCTGGATTATTCCTTGTAGGGTTTAAGTTATTCATGCTGCATTAGAATTTGGATTTAGATTGATTTGTTGAGGGAGGGGGTGGTAGCGCGGCTGGCTTGAGTTTGTGCGTTGATAGCAGGATTTCCTTTGACTTGTGGTGCCTTCTGTTGTTTGGTGTTGTTACTGGAAGTGGTGTTGGAAGTTGCTTGTGCCTAGGAGACATTGGGACGGATAATGCTATTGATGATAGAGGAATAATTATTTTTGTTGTTAGTGGTGGATCCTTTGCGTTGTTTAGGATAAAACGGACATTTGACGTAGTTCGCCATGTGACCGAAAACCTGACAGTTGATAGAGTAAGTCTGTTCAACGTGTTTAATTTGGCAGTCACGGGTCTGATGTTTTTCGCCGCACTTTAAGCAACGTGGAGCGAGGTGGCAACTGTAGGCTGTGTGGTTGAATTTATTGTAGGAGTAACATTGTGTTACTTCTTTTTGCTATCGTATCCTTCAACGTTAACGCTGATGAAGCTAAGTTTGTCTAAATCAAATATCTTGGCGTTGTGGATATTGCGGGGTAAGGAGCCTTGAAAAACAGGGAGTTTTTGTTTAAGTTGAGTAACTTTAATAATTGTAAATCCTAGCTTAACGAGATCGCTGTGGATTGTTTTCGGATCAGTGTCACGGGGGAGCCCTTTGATTACAACCTTAATGGGCCTATCTGTTTTGGGCGTGATGGAGTAGAACTCATATTTGAGTTCTTCAAGTACTTGATTAAGTTCGTGATGTTAATCATCCTTGTCTGTATAAAATTTGAAATACTCCCCAGTCATCTTACTGCGAAGTGCGGGTAGCCGGTCATTAAGAACTTTCACTTGAATACGGTAGTCATCGGTAATTTTTAGAAAAACTAGTGGGGGTAGGTATTTGTTATTTCCGTGCATGTTGTTTTTGGTGTTGGAATTTAGTGTTTTGTTAGTTCGAGTGCTGCTAGTCTGAGTGTTAATTATTACGTTAGAAGAAGATCCTGCTATCTGATCAATTTTAAGGTTGTCAAATTTATTTTGTATGTCGTTTTTAAAGTTTCGCTCAGATTGTGAGACAGTACGTCTATTTTTAGTAATTTGCCTGCTTGAGAGGGATTTGAATCCATCCTCGTTTTCTTTTCGCTTAGTAGCGGTAGATTTGTTTGGTTCCTGATACTGAGACTTAAATTTAGTAGGGGAATTATGAGGGGTATGGTCGATGGAACAGCCGGGGAGTTACAAAAGGGTTGAGAGGTGAACTCACCCCCAGTTGTTGAAGTCTCTGGCACTTCTCGAGCCATCGGATGTGGTCCAATAAGGTAGGTTCGTTGTCGTCAGCGACTCCGGCGAAAAGAAGAGTTTTGATGGGGGATTTGGTAGCCTCAATGACTATTCCAAATTTTTCTATGTCATTTTTAATAGCGACAAGTCGTTCACAGTTAGTAAATGGGGGTGCTGGGTCGAGTGGAGTTAGTGGAGGAAGATAAAGATAAATCCATGATGTTTGCCAAGTTCGAATTCGTAGTCACAGTCTTATTCCAATAAAAAATTAGTGGGAGGGGGGAACAGATCAAGTTGGTCGTCGCCCTATCCTTAAAGCTCTGATAAGTTCTATGGGAATGACTGAAATGTGCTTCCAAAGTGACCTGGGTAGCGGTGCGTAGAATAGTACAGAGCGTATAAATGACGCGACTGCACTCAATCGTGTCTCAAGTGAGAATCTTCTGATCTCAATCGATGACAACTGGATTTCAGTAAATACCCTTTTAGCTATGAATGATACGTGGTTAAAACTCTCTGATCACTGAAGTATTCATTAAAGGTCTACATATAAAGAAAAACTCGGTTTTTATGTGACCGGTATACTGTTCTCTGAATCAATAATAAGACCAAAAATCTTATCTATTTATGAACCTAATACCTGAATTTTGTAAAGTAACTAAATTTTGTTACATGAGTGTGCGAACTGAGCGTTTGTCCATTTCTGCAGTAAACCAATATTACGTCTGTAATTATTCTACCACACTGCAGCAAACTGCCGTATGAAGCTCAGATGCTTTAACTGCGGTAAGGATTTCAAAAATTTAATCTGTGCATGAAGGAAAAAAGCGACTCACTCACAGACTAATCACGAGATCTCCGGAATTATTAAATCTACAGACTTGAAATGCAATAGGCAGGTTCCTTTCACGGAGTAGACATTCCTGAGAACGGATTTCGCTAAGATTAAACCCCAATGGGCGTTATAGATAATTAGTTCCATTATTAAACTATTAGATGTACTGTCTTGAAATGTGATGCGCAGATTCCTTTCATAGAGTAGAGATTCCCTACAAAATGGGTTTTGTGAAAATCGAATCCCAAGTGGCGCTGCAGGGGCCTAAGGGGCGTTATACATAATTATTTCCATTTTTAAACTATTAGACTTACAGTCCTGAAATTTGGTACGAAGATACTTTGCATGGCGTAGAGAGAAGTGCTACAAAATAGATTTCACGAAAATCGCAAGGTAGTTAAAGAATAAGAGAAGACGCGCGCGAGAGAGAAAGTGGTACAAAACAGCTTTGAAGATCATTCTTAATCATATAATCAAAAACACAATCCATATACACATGTAATAACATTCATAATCGATACATTCACTAGTTTATCTTGGTTTAATTTCTTTTTATAAGAAAAGGCTAAAAACTCTATTCTAAATTATTTCTTGTCCTTACAAGAAAAATGGAAAGGGGGTCCATAAAATTTAGCTTTCCTATTCATCATATGAAGGCAACTTCTTTCAGCAAGCTACGTTACCCTTATTCCATTAAAACTCATCAAAATAAATAATTTTTTATTTTTTGAACAACATACTTACCGTTCATAAAATTAATTCACGGTGGGAAAAAAAGTCTTTAAATTGATGCTAAATGTTAGGATTTAAAGTATAAATTATAACTCATGGAAAAAGAAAATATAAAATAAGCAGTATAAATTTTTTAAAGTAAATTCCTACTTTAGGAGTGACATCTGTTGCAATTAGTTGTATGTTTGTCAGAAATAACGCAGAATAAATTCAAAAATTTAAAATAAAACTTAATTAATCAATTAATATTTGAAAAATCTGAAGAACATCAAGCGTTATGTACATGATAAGTCAAAAAAAATTTTTTTTTGTTCTTGAGTCTATGAATAAAATCAATTTAATCGACGATTGAAAATTTGTACAAGATTATATATATATATATATATATATATATATATATATATATATATATATATATATATATATATATATAGGAAGAGTAGGAATAACTACGGAATATATATAGGAAGAGTAGAATTCCAACTAATAGTAGGAATTGAAAAACAACCCCTATATATTATGGTTTCCGTTACCCGCCCGCTTCACTGGGTATTTCATGATGTTGTAAGACTATGTAGTGTTTTTCAGTTATAGATATTTAAATCTCTGAATTAAGCTTTCTGTCTTATTTTAAATATTTTTTCACCTCTTGATTTAAAAACGACAGGACTCTTTCGTTTCTAAAACGGAAGTATGTTTGTCTTTTAGACCTCCCCTTCCCCATAAGAAAATGATTTCTGCAAAACCCGTCTCTGATGGATCTCTACTTGACCAAAAAAATCATGCCTGTCAAATTTCAAGTCTGTAGGTCTAAAGCAGTGATACTTAACCTGCGGCCCAACAAGCTTTTTTAAGTGGTCCAGTCAGGGCTCACTGCTCTGAGAAATTTACTTATTTAAGAACATTGCATAACAAATTTGATTTTGATTTTTCCTGTCGGTGTCGTACGGGTATGAATGAAAATTCTTTTTCAATTTGGAACGGTTACGGTTAGTGATAACAGAAAACAGTGGAGTAGCGACAATTTTATGGGTGGAACTAATTTTTAGCTGCGAAATTGCAAGCGAAATGCTATTTTGCAAGCGAAAAACATTCAAGGAAAATGTATCGTTTCAAGACGATTGGGAGGTTGATTATTTTGTAATGAAAAACAAACATGGATTAGTAGCTATTTGATCTGTGTGACGAAAGTGCTCTTTTTAAGAAATACCAATAAACAGGAATCTCTCAATGACACTTTTCCTCGAAGATCTCTTGGAAGAGATGATAAATAGGCTTTAAAGTGGTAATTTCCCAGTGGTAACAAAGACATCCTATGAAGTTTATTATATTATTGGTAAAATCATAGGAAACCTTTTATTAATGCAGAAATTCTGAAACAATGTTTCTTAAATGTTTTTAATTTAGTGTTAGTGCAAGAATTAAAAAATATAAAAAATAATAATTAAAAAAAGTAAAACAGGAGTTATGTATTATTTTGATCAATTTTCCACATTTTAAATTTCCTATGTTATCTTGGTCTTAAGAGTTTCTCCCCCCCCTCCTCCATTTATCCACATGTTGCGGCCCGCGAGAAATTACTAACATATTTATGCGGCCCGCGTGAAATTACTAACATATGTATGCGGCCCGCGTGAAGTGAGGGAGTGAGTGAATCACTTTTCTTCTATATATATGTATATAGATGATCCGAAAATAAAAAATAAAAAAACTGAATGATTAAAAATTACACAAGTTTCTTCACATCACTGGATCTGCAATAGATCCTCCGTCCCCTATCTGATAATGTATTTGGGCGCTGACAAGTGGAAGACTGAGTAAAAAAGCATACAGCTGAAGCGCTCCTTTTTATAATTTTTTATATAGACTATAGCTCGTAATTATATACACTAAAATAGACTAAGCTTATGATTTAGGTACAAAAGTTAATCTATTAGTAATTAACACTGATGTATTGTTAATTGTGCCCCTCCCCCATTCAACAGTGTCAGATCGAGGCCCATGAAGTTCGTCCTGGTAAAGAGCCTAGAGTCCATCTGTAGTTTGTGCGACAGCCTTGAGCAACATGCAGATCACAGTTTGTTTTGGCTCCGTTCCATCCCAATTGATATAAAATACCCCGGTGAGTAGTCCGGAGTCTCCCACTTCTCTTTCTCTGCCACCAACCTCTCAAGAGGACTTTCGGCTCACCAAATATTTAGAGTTCCCCCATGCCGCACATGCATTATAAATTTATAAGCATCCATCCCTATTCCGGGATTCCTCGGCACAGCAGTATGCGTCAGAAATAACTATCCTGTCAGCGTAGTTAATAAATAACTAAACATCCTAACACAAGAGAGGAAATCTTACAATTTACAAAAGGTTATTTTCTTTTGAATGTAATGTAGTACATGTTATAAACTATGAAAATAAGGTCTGCTTTGGATGATATACTAAAGAAAATTGAACAAGTACATAATAAAAACTTACATCTTGCTCTCTTTCACCTTCTTCACCCCTTTAAACATGGCGGACAATTTCTCGTCCAGAGTACCTCTTATTCTCAGACGTATTCAGCTTCAGATCAAAGAACTGCAATACCAGTGGGTCGTAGTAGTTTCCATGCACATTTGGATCCATGATATTGGAAACAGTTTATCTGCAGAGTTCTCACTCTCTGCAACAATCGCAAGGAACAGGGGTGGTTTATAGAAATGGCTTCTGGTTCTTACATGACTCCTATTTATTCTCGTTCTCAAAGTGAGGTCCAAGTAGACCTTCACAATGGCGCCCAACGTATAAATCCCGAGAATAGAGTCGGATCCAGTTTTAGAATCATTCCGGAACAATATTTTTCGGGGGTTGAGAACATAGATGATTTTTTGGAGAATATTGATCATAATCTCGCTTATTATGAGATACCTGCACAACTAGCATGTGCTTACTTGAAGGGTCATCTCAAAGGACGGGCACTCGACTGGTTCGAAGTTCTTGGCTATAGGGTCATTGAAGATAAGACAACAGACTACGCACACTTAAAACAGGCATTGTCGGAACAATTCCCCGTGGTCAGAACTAGAAACGCGATTTTATTCCTCATCGCAAAGACGTGATCAGCAGCCTTCGGACTTTATTTATGAATTGTTGAAAATTCATAAAGTCCTTAAGCTAGAAATGTAGGAGGAAAAATTAATTGATCACGTTGTTAGTCGATTAGAACCTCAAATTTTGGATTATGTCGAAGTTAGACATCCACGAAATACTACCAATCTCCTACAAATCGTTGATAAATACGAAGAACGTTTTATGCATAGACGGATCAGAGGTTCGAGTGAGGGATTTAGAAGTTCAGGCCCTAATGAAGGCAATCGTTTTAATACCCGGCATAGACAAGAAAATTGGAGGGAAAACGGAAATAATGAGAGATACGCCAATAATAGCCGACCACAAAGAGAATTTCATAGGTTCGAAAACCAAGGTTTCACAAATAATCGCAGATTCGAGGGTAGACGCCAAGGTGGACAATCGGATCAGCGATTCCACAATCAGGGCGGTCGACAAAATGGGTCGAGAAATAGTTCATTTCAAGGTAGAAATGAACGAAGTAGAAATTTAAACTTTTAAGCGATCGATGTGAATATGGAGGTAATCGATCGCGGGGTACGGAAAATCCTCCAGTTGCGGATCATCGGCCTATCAGAGTATCCTCTATAAGAATGACCCCAGTCGAATTACCGTATGTCCCTATTCTATTAAATGAAACCTTTATTACAGCACTATGGGATACGGGAGCGGAGAAATCTTTTATTTCGGAGGAGGTATACCGCAACTATTTTTCATACCGACCTCGTCAAAAGACAAAAGACAGAGTCGTGACAGCACAGGGAGCCCCGTGCAGTCATTTGGGTCGGGTAGAGTTGCAAATTAGGATCAGGGAATTTCAGAAACCCTGGGAATTCCATATTCTAGATAACATGCAGTATCAGTGTATTTTAGGGATCGATTTTATGAAGGCGTCACGATTAACATTGGAATTTGATCAGAAATCCTTGATCATTCCCGATCATCTGATCAAACAATTGTCTAAAGAGGAGAAACCGGTTGATATAGATCTAATAGGATCAAAACTTGGTGACGAGCAACAGAGGCAATTAAAAGCCTTATTTAATAATTTTAAAGGGTTATTTTCCGATCAGCCGGGATTAACGCATGTTCTATATCATGAGATAGATACTGGAGACAAGGGACCGGTAGTGTCGAGACCATACAGGTACGACCGGGTCAAACAAGGCATTATTGATTATCACATAGATAAGATGTTACGGGATGGTACAATTTGTCCTATTAATTCGCCTTATGCATCTCCAGTCGTTTTAACACGAAAGAAAAATGACCTTCCTCCAGATTCTCCCGAGGCGTATCGTTTCACGATCGATTATCGAAAGTTAAATGGAATTACCAAATATCCTCGATATCCATTACCGGTGATTGATGACTTACTCACCAATATTCCTCACCCCCCCCCAACGTTATGTCCACTCTAGATCTCAGAAGTGGCTATTTTCAGTTGGCGATTAGTCCAAGGGACATAGAAAAACCGCGTTTATCACTCGCAATGGCACTTTTGCATTCCTACGCATGCCTTTTGGTCTTTCTGGAGCAGTAGGAGATAGAGATTGAAGCAGAAAGCTATAGTGAAGTTAAATTGAAGATTTCTTGTTGGAGATAATTTACTCTCAAGAGGAGTTGAGATTCCGTTGGTAATTATTGATTTATAATTAAAGTCTCATTAAAGTTTTAAGAGTGAGATTAAAGATAAATGTTCAATAGGAACATTATTAAATATAATTCTGGGATCTCTTATCGTGGTAATCTCTGCGTGATCGTTATTTATTTGTTAATTAATTTGATCATTAATTAAGTTAATTTAAAGGATATTATCTTTAAAACCTCATAATACTAGTTAAACATATTTGTTAATAAGTCTTTGATTCTATTTGGATAAGATAACCAAATAAAGAAAGTTGTTTATAGAAATGGCTTCTGGTTCTTACATGTGACTCCTATTTATTCTCGTTCTCAAAGTGAGGTCCAAGGAGACCTTCACAACTCTAAATGCCCCCTTTACCCCAAGCCCCGCAAAAGCGCTACCATTAAAACAAACTACACAGTTAACATAAATACATAGTTAACAGTTTAGTCTGGCCAAACACTACATTCACACAGATAGCACAAACCACTTTAAACTCAGATACCTCACAACAGATGGCACCACATTCCGGACCAATACCTGCTACCATTCAACAAACAACTCAGGCTAAAATAACCCCATTTCCCACCCATCAACAAGTGAGTGAGTGAGTGAGTGAAGATTAACGTCGCACTGTTCAGCTGCACGAGGGCTTTTGGCGACGGACCACGTAATTTTGAACCATGGTCAAGTGACGTGGACGACACCTGAGCTGGCACCCCCCTCTCCTAACTACCACACCACACCAACGGGAGGACGTTTCAGCTCTCGACAGATTTAGCGTGCATCGCTGCCCTACACGGCGGGTCTTTAGTGGTACTGGGATCGAACTCGTGACAAAGCCAGCCACGATCCGATGCCTATACCACTCGGCTACCGCGGCCGTCACCCATCAACAAGAAAAGAGTACTAAAAATGAATGTCTTAATTTAATAACTCAAACGCTTCAGCAAACTATACAGGCACTATCAGTATTAATCCAACAAATCAATATTATGTACTTCTCAGATCTCACCCCCTTCCACCACTACAGTGAAAAATAAAGCCAACAAGAAGAAGGTACGTATAGCCCCCTTTTCGAATCCTTACTAGATGAAGACGAAGATTAAATTAATTGCCCATTCGTTCACCCTACAGTAAATTATTTTCTGTTTCGAAAATTACCCCTCCGTAATTTCATTAACATTCAACCTTCTTCAAACTCCCGACACCCTCTCTCCCCTTAACCCCAGTGCAGCCAATCGAGAGGTTACTCACTCAATGCTTCTACCAATGAAATTGCTCACTCCAATCCATTCCAAATGCCTCTCCGTCACCTGCAATGGACGTTTTCTGCGGGAATCTGCGGCAATTTATTCGGGCATCTAGGTTCGAAGAACCCTTAATCCCGTATCTGGCAAAAGTTCTTTTATGGCATGGCTAATCGTAGATTTTTCATGTTTGGTAGTAGATTATTGCTATTGGACGAGCGGCGGCAGGCCAGTAGGCGGGGCTTTGAAACATGGATCTTGAAAATTTCCAAATTTCATCCCTTCCTCACTGCGGTCCAACTCTGTTGAATCGCAGTTTGCTCTGATTGGCTACCCAATCTAGCAAAGTTCTAATACCCCATTAACTGAACTCCTGGCTCGGCCAATAAAATTGCTTTCATTCATCTTACAGCCCATATTCCCACCTCCTGATATTTTTTCCCGCACTTTCTGATCTCGGTTCTTGCTGCAACCCGATTGGCCACCGTAACTCCGCCCACTTCTGGGCGATTCGAAGAATGATTCTCTAGCTCTTAAAATAGCTTTTTATTTTAATTTTATTTAACTTTTAATGTTTTCACCCAATAAAATTTTTTCATAGACTACATCTTTCAATATTAATTTTTCTCCTTAATTTAATACCTTTTTAAAATGGGCATTGGTATATTTTTCACAGTCATCTAAAATTCCAGGATAGGAGATTAGAGTCCGACGGGACTATGTGCTCCAAAAGTCACCCTAACGAAGTCATGGATCTTGACATCTCGAAAAATTTGCAGTGAGGAATTTGAGTGGAAGAGCGAGTCTTCCTATTGGCTGTTGAAAAGAGAAGATAATGGCTCAGGGAAAATGGCTGCCCATGTGGGGGGTGAGTGTGAGTGGCGAGCGCTTAGTGCACTCGGCCATGAGAGGATATGTAAAAATTTAAAAATACTGAAAGACAAACATGGCATAAAATAAAGGTGGACTACGTTTTCTTTCCTGGCCGCCATCTTAACAGAGCCAAGAACCATCCATCACGTCGCTGACAGCTTCACCAACCAGGAACACTCCTTCCAGTCGTTAGAGACAGTCCTGGATCCCTCAGCAATCATCAGTGACAGATCCATCCACATGCTACTTCCATATCATCTCTGCCCCGTTTTGAACTATCTTTAAATGACTTTTAATTTACCGACATCCACGTTAAGGACTCGGATACAATATCAGATATGGGACGGAGGGATTTTGATAAACCCAGTTTCCCAAAGACACCCAGCGTATATATGGCTCCCTTTAAATCAGATCATGACTTGAATTTTAAAAGAGAATTTAATCAAGGGAGGGACCACAGATTTACTTATTTAACAGATATATTTACCAAATTTAATGAGGTTAAATTACAGTTCCAGGCAACAGCATGAATTTTATTAAACCAAAGAACCTAATTTCAGCTTTTCTGGCCAGAAAGAAGCCCAAAAGTATAATATTGGAAGTCGCAAATTTTCGCAGTTTCTCAATTTGTCACATACAATCTGCCAGTAAAATGACGTTTTAACCTATGTTCAACAACCTTTTATTCAGATTTTGAATCTAGATTTCAGAATGCTCTGACAATGGTTATACCACGGTAGGCACTGATTTCATAAGGTCAAATAAACAAATGAAAGTCAGATTACGAGAAGAACTAATAGGAATAGACACTAATAAACATATTGAAGTTTAGAAACTGATGTCAGTATTTTTGACTTTAAAAAGATATTCCTATTATTTATTCCGAATAATCGAATATCTTGAGAAAGTTTTTAATTGCTTTTCCTAGTTAGGAGTTTCACACACACAGTGCGGTTTTCCAAACTCCAAAACAAAAAAAAGAAAGAAAAGAAAAGAAAAGAAATGTCTGGACACTACCAACTAATGAGATTTTGGGTTGAATCTGACAAGATTTATGCCAAAAGTTGAAAATTTGTTATTGAAACACCAGATTCTGCCCTCTCATTAAAAGAATTTGTTGATTGATCAGATACCTTGTGTAACAAAAGTTTTATGTATTATTTAATTAATTAACACATGCTTTTTTCTTAAGTTTTAAGCGCTATACTTCACTACAGTTTAAAATTTAAATCTTTTAAAGTAAGTAACTGTGTACTACCAGTAGTCAAAAAGACATTTAAATTGATAAATTTGCGAAAATTCAATATTAGGTAAGTAGGGGTCTATCTCAAAATAAAAAGCTCGATAAAGAGTCAAAAAAGGTTTGGGAACCTCTGGTTTAAAAGATAAAGGAATAATAAATTTTTTCAATTATTTACTCGGTCTGCACTAATTCTCTAAGTTATGATAATCTTAAATTATAAGCCCTCTTCATATATGAGCTTCAAAAATGATGAAGTGATACAATTATTTAGAACAATTGTCGGCAATCTTGTACTTGTGGTGTGCCAATGCAATCTACAAGTATGATTAAGGTGCCACGCAGTAGAAAATATTTGAAACAATGGATTCCTTCGGCAATTCACGCCGAGTTAAAGAACAGAGGTCCAGAATACAGATTTAGAATTTTATTATGCACTAGCTGTATGGCACGGCGTTGCACGGGCTTTCTGTACTCTCTCTCTTATATAAGAAAAAACTTCAGTAAAATATAATTTTTCGAAATTTCTTTGTGTTACACAGGCTATTGCAGTTTTAAGAAATAGTATATATTTTTCAGAATTAAAATATGCTAACACTCACATGTGCATTGATAAAATTAACGTAAAACATGACAAATAAAGTTGATAAAAGTGTCTATTTTATTTTTGTTTAACATTTTAAACTACCCTTTTTTTAAAAAAAATTAAAAATTATCAGTTTTATTATATTTTTCAAAAGTAATATATGGTTAAGTATGTTTTGTTTATTATCTTCATATGTGTGTAAAATGAATTTCATAAGTGGTATGTAAATGAAAAAATATAATACAAAATTATATGTTCAGAAAAACAATGAAAAAATATTTTCAAATTAAAATTACTTTTGTAACTTTAGAGAATGCTTGAAGTATTATAAAAGGCATAGAAAATAAGGATGCCAATTAATAATGAACCATAATATGTGGACATTGCTTTTTTATTTATTTTTTAACTTGTAGTGGATGACAGTTTGTAATATACAGTTTTTTTCAAATGTAAATTCATTTATTAAATTAAAAAATGGCAACAAACAAAACTAATAGTCCAACAGTATATACAGAAAGGAAAATCGTTCGTTGTGTTCGTTGTAGCGCAATGAATAAAATTGAGCTTTTTTTGCAAACATAATATATTTTAAAGAGGGTAGAGCCATTGCAGAGCAGTGTATCCAAAAGATAAAAAATAATTTTTTAATGAGTGTTCTCATTGTAATTTCGCTTCACAGATGAGAATGATTTCCTAAAAACGCATATTTGAATATAAGAGAGGAATTTAACTTGCTAAAAAGGTAAATAGAAATGAAAGGATGAAAATATAAATAAAAATTATAACAGAAAAGTACTAACAGTAGTATGTTTCTGCTATGGGAACTATGAGTGAAATAATCTGAAATAGATAAACTAAAAGAAAAAATTATGTTACAAACTATTTCCTTAAAATATTAACATAAATAACATACATTAGGAAGCCTTCAACTGGAAAAAAATAAAATTAGTACAAATTAAAATTGTAAAAAATAGATAAAATAAGCCTACATTGTAATAAAGCATTAAATTAAATTTTCTGTAGCATTAAATTAATATCACATGAGGAATGGAAGTAATGCATCTATAACATCTATATTACATTTAATATAAAATTCAGATGTAATACAATAGGGAAAAAATTAAATTAGTAAGAACTAAAATGAACTACCTAAAACAGACCTAAGTTGAAAAAAAACCATAATGAACCTAATGAGAGAAATAATAAACCCTGTTGAAAAAAAATTAATTTTCTAAACAATACTTTTTTGCAAAATTTTAGTTTAAAAAAAATTTGTTATTCTGTTGCAAAGAACAAACAAATGAGGAAATACAATGATAATTATAGTGATAATTGAAAAAAATATATCATATATAAACAGTATATATACAAAGTATATGATCTTCATAAAAGTAAACGAGGAACATATTATCAGAAGCAAAGTTAAACCGTGATGCATGAGACGTAAAATCGCATCAACACTGAATTTTAAAGAAATCCAAAGAGAAAAATGAAAAAATTGTATCAAGCTGCATCTTTCTCCCTCAAAAACTTTTGGATCACAAATGGTATAAATATATTTATATATTTGAAGAATGTTAAAAGCAAAATTGATGCAAGATGCCATGCGACAAAAAATCTGATCAACACAGATCAGCATCTGATGTTTTTCTATAATGATGAGAACATAGTATTTGCTGATGAAGGAAGAAAAACAATAATCTTTTTTTCCAACCAAAGAAAATGCCATAGAAATGCACGTATATAAAATCTTTAAAAATCTATATGAAGAACAGTTGTAAGAAGGAAAGTTAAACTATGATGCAGCACGACAAAAATTGCATTTTTTCTGAATTTTAAAGTGCAAAAGAAAATTATTTTGCTGAGCATTTAATCCCATTCATAGTTTCTGTGAAAATCTTCTTGATGAATAAACTTAACTCTCTTTCCATGAGAACAAAAGATGAGTACTTATTGGTTTAAAAACTATGAGGTCAAAAAAACAACAATGCTAAAATTTGGTTAATAACAATTGTTGACATAAATTGAAGGTAGTTTTTTTTCAAATATTACCAAACCGTTAATAGCAATTAGCTTAATTTAGCTTCTGTTTATTAAAAGCTTAACAAATCATTTTTTGGCTTAAAAACTAACTTTTGAGTCACGGTATCACATTATTGAAAGTACAATAAGCAAGAAAATTACAGTTCAGAAAATAAACATACATAAAAATGTGCGACACTAAAATAGAAATTATAGCATTAATTTAAAACAGAAAAATTAAGCCCTAATTTTGATGAAATGACCACAACCAGTGCTGAATAAACAAACACTCACGGAAATTCTTAAATATAAAAAATTTAAAAATGAATAAATACGAAGTAACCTAGCATATAGTAGAAATTATAACATTAGTTATACCCAACATGTAGAAATCTGGTTAATAACAATTGTTGACATAAATGGAAGGTAGTTTTTTACAATAATTGCCAATCCGTTAATAGCAATTAGTTTAATTTTACTATTTTCTTCTTGTTATACTGCTAGCTAGAATTTTCTATTTTATTGTTACAATAAGCGGGATTTAGAACTTGTCGTTGAACAAAGAAAAGCAATAAAGTTTTTTCTAACATAAAGGAACTTTGTGTAACAGATTATTATTATTATTTTTGAACATAAGAATAAAAGCAGGTAAGAAGTGAAGATTGTCTAAAAAATCCACTGATATTTGCGTTGAAGAATAAGTAATTATTATCAGAACTTGCGTATTAGCGTCACCGCAGCCAATTTGAAGCCATTTACCAC
Organism: Trichonephila clavipes; assembly: GCA_019973935.1. NCBI lineage: Eukaryota > Metazoa > Arthropoda > Arachnida > Araneae > Nephilidae > Trichonephila > Trichonephila clavipes. Next base: position 20,793 of record BMAU01000021.1, on the reverse strand, counting down.
CAAAATCTGACCGATTTGTTTTTTACACATTAGAATTTTTGTGGTTTTGGTATCAAGGTTTAAATATTAAAATAAATAAAATTCAGTTTTTTTTGCAAGCATAATATAATTTAAAGAGGGTAGAGCCTTTGCAGAACAGTGTACCCAAAATTTAAAAATAATTTTTTAATGAGTGTTCACATTGCAATTTCGCTTCAGAGAAAAGAATGATTTCATAAAAACGTATATATGAATGTAAGAAAAAATTTACATGCTAAAAAGGTAAATAGAAATGAAAGAATGAAAATATAAATAAAAATTATAACAGAAAAGTAATAACAGTAGTATGTTTCTGCTATGGGAACTATGAGTGAAATATAGATAAACCAAAACAAATTATGTCATAAACTATTTCCTTAAAATGTTAACATAAATAACATACAAAAGGAAGCCTTCAACTGAAAAAAAAAATAAAATTAGTACAAACTAAAATTGTAAAAAATTTACAAAATAAGCCTACATTGTAATAAAGCTTTAAATTAATATTACACGACGAAAGGATGATATATTCTGTCTCTCTCTCTCTCTCTAACATCTATATTACATTAAATATAAAATTCAGATGTAATACAAAAGTGAAAAGATTAAGGCTAGTCGGTATGTGGTAAACACCTTCCAGAAATCGATTTTGAGATTTTGATATTTCTCAAATCTCCAAATTAAGCCCTTTCCAATGATATAACATATTAGTCAATTTTTGAATTAGAAGTATTTTAAAATGTTTTTTAACAAATAATCAACTGATTTGCCACGCCTATTTTGACAGATAGAAATGTAAACATTGGCTTTTAAAACTGGGATGCTCTTGCAAAGCCATTATCTGTTTTATTTATTCCCACGAAATTAACTGTAGAATAACTGCAAGTGTAACTGTTAGGGTTGTTTACCTATTTTTGGCGCTTTCGAACACGTTTTGATTGAGCACTTGTCGTTTATCGATACTTAAAATTTCTGAAATTTTGAAATGCCAAGATTGCAAAAAGTTTTCAAGAAACGCAAAGGTAAGTATTATCCACGTAAGAATAATATTAATAGTAAAGTAAGTACCACTGACAGTAAATTAAATGCTCAAGCTGAACATGCACATGATTCAAAGCAGTCCTGTGCAAAAGAAAAGAAAATTCCCAATTTAAATGAGAGTTTTTCTTCTTTTGGTGATAGCATAGGTATTTTAAATGCAATCATGAATTTGAATATTCTTGCTTTTGTTTTCAAGAATGAAGTTCACTGTAAAATGTGCAACAGTGGTTTAGACATGCAAGTTTTAAAAGGTAAGTCTGGACTGGCTATTACGTTTGTCCTGAAATGTTTTGCTTGTCCATATCGTGTAGAATTCTCTTCTTCAAATTTTCATGAAGAAACACAAATTGCTACAATAAATACCAGGTTTGTGTATGCTATGCGTTCAATTGGAAAAGGTGTAGAAGCAGGGAGAATGTTCTGCGGCGTAATGAATCTTCCGCAACCACCTACAAGGTTTTCTCTTTACGGTAAGCAAATTTTAAATGCTTCTAAACTTGTTTATGAGGATTCAATTCAAAATGCTGCGAAGGAAGCTATTTGTGAAAATGAAGGTAACAAAAATGTAGCAGTCGCTGTAGATGGGACATGACAGAAGCGTGGTTACACATCCTTGAATGGAGTAGTTACTGTGACCAGCATTGATACAGGTAAGGTGATAGATGTTGATATTCTTTCGAAATATTGCGCTTGTAAAAACTTGCCTTTTCATGAAAAAGATTGCAAAAGGAACTACGTTGGATCTAGTGGAGCGATGGAAATCCAAGGTGCGTCTAAAATTTTTCAACGGTCATTATCTTTACATAATGCCCGATATATTACGTACTTAGGAGATGGGGATTGCAAAGCATTTGATACGGTAAAAAAGAAAAACATTTATGGAAATGAATATCCAATTGAAAAATTGGAGTGTATTGGCCATGTAATGAAGCGCATGGGAACAAGATTATGCCGATTAAAAGCTCAATTGAAAGGGCAAATCTTGTCAGACGGTAAGTGTTTAAGTGGGAAAAATTGTTTGACTGAACATGAAATTGATAACTTGCAGTCATACTATGGATCAGCTATTCGGAGAAATCACAGCAGTGTTCAGAATATGCGGCAAGCTATCTGGGCCATTTTTCTGCATAAGTTATCAACTGATGAATATCCTCAACATGGTTTTTGTCCCATCGCGGAAGATTCATGGTGTGGATTTAAAAAGGCTGAAGCATCAGGTAAGTCTTACAAACATAAAAACAGTCTTCCGGTCGCTGTTGTTGAAGCAAAGCGTCCTATATTTAGAGGTCTTTCCCATTCTGATCTGTTGAAAAAATGTTTGCATGGAAAAACACAAAACCCGAATGAAAGTTTTCATAATGTCATTTGGTCACGTGTTCCCAAAGCAACATTTGTACAGATTGAAACACTTTCACTTAGTATTTATGATGCTGTTTGTTCCTTTAATGATGGTAATGTATCGAAATTAAAAATGCTTCAAAAAATGGGCGTAAAACCAGGGGAATTTTCAGTAAGTGCCATGAAACTTCTCGATAGGGAAAGACTAATGAAAGCAATTTATGCTTTTTCTGGACGCTCGAAGAAAATTAGAAAAGATAAAAGAAGAAAAAGAAAGAAAGAAGAAGATAATATTAAGAAAAATAAGGTAAAAACCGGCTACAGTGCAGGATCTTTTTGACGAGGTAAAAATTTATACAAAAGCTACTGTGTTTTCTAATTAATATATTTTTCAAGTAGTCTGTTCTTTTTTTCTTTAAATCTACTGTATGCTTGAACTGGAGACTTTTACTATATATTTCATATATATTGTTGTGTGTTCTTATTCTTTATGCAAAATTTTTTAAATATTTCTTTGACATTTTTCACTAATGAGCACATGTAACACAGAAAATGATGATTTTTATTAAATTGTGTATTCTTTTTTTCTATAAATCTACCGTATGCATGAACTGAAAATTGTTACTATATTTTTCATATGTATTGTGTGTTTTTATTCTTTATGTAAAATGTTTTTAAATATTTCTTTGACACATTTTTCACTAATGAACACATGTCGTAACACAGAAAATGACGATTTTTATTAAATTGTGTATTCTTTTTTCTATAAATCTACCGTATGCATGAACTGGAAATTTTTACTATATATTTCATATGTATTGTGTGTTTTTATTCTTTATGTAAAATTTTAAAAATATTACTCAGACATTTTTCACTAATGAACAGATGTCGTGACACAGAAAATGACAAGTTTTAATAAATTGTGTATTCCTTTTTCTATACTTCTACTGTATGCATGAACTGGAAATTTTTACTATATACTTCATATGTATTGTGTATTTATACAAATTTTTAAGCTTTGGTGTTCAATAGTTTCTTAGTAAAAGGTTTATAAATATCTAAAAATGCAATGCCTTTTTTTCGTTGCACATAGCTTGTTACATATATAAAAATACATTAATTTCATGTTCAAGAAATCTGTTTTTATGTTTTTGTTATTTTGAATACCATTTACCAAATATTTAAGGAAAATTTTTAATTCTGCTGCTGTAAAACATTGTGTTAACAGGTGAATATATAAAACACTAATGAAACTTTTCAAAATAGTGTATAATCATGTATTACCAAAGCCATATTTTCATGTATTGACACATTTTCATATGGTATCTATGATGCTTTATAGTCAAAATTTGATGAAAGTAATGTATCAGAACTGAAAATTTCTCAAAAATTGATACAGAATTTGAATAAAATAATCGAAAAGCTAAAAAATACCTCGATAGCTTAAAAGTGAAAAATGCTATAAATGTATTTTCTGAGAAATCTAAGTATAAGAAAAAACTAAAAAGCCTTAAAAGTAATAGAGAATAAGCTAATATTTGATAAAATAGGGCAAATACTTGTTGTAATTCATTATTTTTGTGATCAAGTGCTTTTTTACACTAAAAATGCAATTATCTCAAAATGGTTGTTTTCAAACCGCGGGTACAGTTTTCTCAGAATCTACAGAATGAGTTCTCATGCAGTTTTTACTGCACATAAATAATATGTAACTCTATATACTAAGGTTATTTTTTTGGAGATTTTCCTGAAATATTTTGCTGAAAAGCAGTTATCGTAAAAAATTTGACAGTTTTCAAAAATTTCAAAGTGATACTTTTACGATGAATTTTTTTGAAAAAAGTAAACAATATATTTTAAATATATTTACCAGTATTTAAATAAAAGAGCCTAATTAATATACAGACAAAATTTGAAGTTTATATATTTAACAGTTTCTGAGAAACTGATTCCTAAAATGGCTCAATTTAATATTGTCGGTATAGGCCCTACCGACTACCCTTAAATCAGTGTAAGAACCAAAATAAAAAAAAACTATCTCAAACAGACTTATGTTGAAAAAAATCTTAATGAACCTAATGAGATAAACAATTAACATAATTATAGTGATAATTGAAATATACATATTATGTATGAACAGTATGATATGTACAAAGTATATGATCTTCATAAAACTAAATGAGGAACATATTCAATTTGTAACAAATGGTAATATTTATTATTTATTTATTGTAATGATTTAACCATTCATCCCAGCGTGTTAAAAATTGTAATTCTTTATTTCTCTCGTGCTTTATATTAATGCTTTTATTAATGCTCGCGCGCGCGTGCTTTTATTTATAAAAATTAACTGTAATTTTAATTAAGAAAAGTTCTGGAACTTTCGATGGCAATAGATAAGGAGATGGAATATTCAGTTGGAAAAATAAAGTCTTGAGTTGTATGTGGCAAGAGTTGATGACATTTTTATTTCGTGTTAAAACTGGCGCCGACACCCGTGGCCTAAGATTTACGACCCCGTAGAAGCAGAAACTGCCGCTGTGACGAAACGCCGCAGAAAAATGAAAATTTAACCGACTCTGTAAACCTTACTGTCCCGGAAAAAAATTACTGGTATTGCGCCTCAATCCTTCTAAAGCAAGAGAAAATCCCTGGAAATCGAGAGAGAAAGTGAATCATCCTGACTTCAATTGTCAGAAGAAAAGAAAAAAGAACATCTATTTCCTGTTAAAAGTTTTTGCAATAGTGTTTTGTGCATTTTTCATATACAAGTGATAGCAATCCTCTCTGCTACAGTGTGTTAGTGCTAGGGATAATTTTATTATTTTATTTCATTGATTTTTTGGTATTCTTATGCAACGATAATTCTTAATTTTGCTGTATATTAATTTATTTCTTGTGAGATAACGTTTCCTGATTAATATTTTGTGAATTGCACATTACTAATTACTATTTTGCTTGATATTTTACTGATTTCCTATTGAATTTAGGTAGCATTACATGCCTGATTATTTTAGTTTTGTTTAGTATTTTCATTGCATTGAATTTTTGTATCATTACAACTGATGATTCCTAAATTTTCTTTATATTATTTTATTATTTGAATTAGTGTTCCTTGTTGGTATTTTGAATATGTTATTAATTTATTTACCCAATTTAATTGTTTTTTGAAGTGCTTAATAATTAATAAAGTTTTAAAGCTAGCCATATTTTAAAGTGTATTCCCATATCTGTAAGAGCTTTGGGGAACAATAAAAAAAAGGCCTGGACCTTAGTTATTTATTTTATTTATTGGCAACTCTTAAATTTCTCAGTCATGTCATTTCTGGGAAAAGGGAAAAAAGCTGATCTCATTAAGATTGTTATTGAGTTAGGTGAATGTGAGTCGAATGGGGAAGAGCTAAAAATAATTGAATTAAGGACAAAAATTTTAACAAATGATGCTTATAAGGAAGACCCTGAATTTGTGAAATGTATCTTTGATGGAATCGTATCAAATAGGATAGACGAGGAAAACAAACAAAAAGAGGAAACACTGCGTGAATTTGAGCTGCAGAAAATACGACTGCAAAATGAGACTCAAAGAGTCGTAGGTCCACAAACCCTGACCCAAACAAAAATTGAATTAAAAAAGTTGCTACCAACATTCAATTCTGAAATTGATAACATGGACCTGTTCCTCACCTTATTCGAACGGTAAATGAAGCTATTGGATCTTGGTGAAGATCTGTGGGTACCCTATCTCATTGGTGCCCTACCTAGTGATGTAACCTCCCTCATTGCCTGTGAGCCTGAGGAGAAATGCAGGGATTACTCCCACATTCGAGGAATGCTTCTGCAACGGTTCAAATTAACCGCAGAAAAATTAGCATATTTTGAAGGTTGGCTCAATGAGCTTAAAGTTGATTCATTTGACGGATTGAAGAATTTAATGATTGCCGATCAAATGAAAAGGAGATGCTCTCCAGAGTGTAAGGAACATTACCTGGATATCTGGGAAGAACTTGTCTCCCCAGAAATGTTAGCAGATAAGCTGGAAGCTTTTGACAACATACGGCGTTCCTTATCCAGTGGAACTAAGAGACACGTGAAGGCAAGTGATACCGTAAATGATGGAAGACAGGTATCATTCAGGAAACCTGAACGCCCTCTCAAAAGAGAATATTCCCATCAGGTACCAAATGAGAGATCCCCTCTCAGATACTATGGCTGTGGGAAACAAGGAGTGATAAAATCTAGGGGCCCCACCTGCAACCTCAACGCCTCACAAAGAACAGACGTAGCAACCAATCACATCAATGCTTACACAGCTCAGACCAGAAGCCCTCGATTGACCCTAATCTACATAACTTTCTGTGGAATAAAGGGACGTGTATGTGCAGACACAGGATCTTCACATTCAATTGCTGGGGAAAGGGTGTTCCAGATATTTAAGGATAAGGGACTCCTTTTCCAGGAAACCACATTAGCAATGAGCTTAGCAGATGGTCAACAGACCACAGGTGAGGTCCTCACAACCCAAGGAATGGTAGAAATTGAGGGGAGATCAGTCTTGACCAAATTCATAATTCTCCCAAAAGCAAAGGGAAATAGAACACTTCTAGGAACAGTTTTCCTTAGCTCTGCTGGTTTGGTTCTAGATGTGAAGAATACTTGTTGGTACTTCTGGGACAATCTTACCCCCAAGTATTCATTTGGTGAAGAATTGGACACCCCATCCATAGTTGAGAAGATGTCCAACAACACCTGCCAATTAAGAGAAGGGGAAGGTGAAAGTTTGACTTCTGCCCAGAAAGAGAAACTTAACCTCCTGTTGGAATCCTTTCAAAATGTCTTCGAACCAGGGGGAGAAGCAACAAATATCTTAGAGCACCACATTAACACGGGAAATAGTCCTCCTATCTCTGTACCCCCATACAGAATGACTCCTGTAAAGAACTGTCCTGACTGCATTAAATACAAAGCTTCAAATCAGGAGTCTTCTGGGCTATTACAGACACCGGTGCCAGCCCAACGTTTTGAAACCTTGGCCATTGATCTCTTCGGGCCCCTACCTGAGAGTAAAGATGGTAAAAGATGGATCCTAATCATTGAGGATTGTACCACCAAGTGGGTCGAACTGTTTGCACTACCCAATGCCACAGCTAAAGAGAGTGCTATTACCTTGATTGAAGAGGTTCTATTGAGGTATGGTATTCCTCGCCGCCTTATCAGTGACAATGGAGCCCAGTTTGTGTCAGCAGTGATGCAACAAATATGCTACCTATTAAACATCCATCAATCCCTGATCCCTGTATACCATCCACAAACTAACCCAGTTGAACGAAAGAATAGGAATCTGAAACCACGGCTGGCAATTCTCGTCCAAGATAAGCATGACTGTTGGTCAGAGAAGCTACCCTTCATCCGCTTTGCTCTTAACACAGCCAAATGCGAAACGACAGGACAGACGGCAGCCTTTCTGAATTTTGGTAGAGAGTTACGCACTCCAAGTGAAGTTGTTAATGATATCCGAGTCGTCATCCAGAACGATAATTTTGTGCCAGAGATAACTCCCTATCTCAAGAAATTCGCTAAGTTTTCCACTCAGATTAGAGAGGTGGTTGAAGAGCAACAGGATAGTAGGAAGTTTTACGCAGATAAAAAGAGAAAAACTGCTCCAACATATCAACCTGGAGAACATGTCTTTGTAGCATCACATCCTTTGAGCAAAGCTGCGCAAGGTAGAAGTGCAAAACTAATGCCACGCAGAGACGGTCCCTACGTGATTTTAACACAAAGATCACCATCATCTTACGAGATTGCTAGTCTTGATAATCCAGGGGAACCTCTTGGTGGATATCAAGGATATACAAACCTTCCAGGGTGAAATTGTCGAATCAGCCGCCTTCCCGCCAAAATTTGAAAAATCGCCAATTTGGTGCGTTTTTGCGTGTTGTGTTTTGGAGTAGCAACCCTATCACAACACGCAACGCCGGAGCGTGAAATTTAAGATGGCGGAAGGAAAATCATTAAATAGTAACATTTTAGTGTTCTGAAACTGAAAATCGCTGCAAAAATTATGCTGTTGAAAATGTAAATAATTTCACTTACCTTCAGAAAATGCTGCTTTTTCTGACATTTATGATGATGATGATGTGTTCCTACAGAAATTATACCAGTCTGTGACTGCATATTTCTGAGGGCACCTACCAAAACATTTTTGCATTTTAAACAAAACGGTACACATATCCATATTACTCAGTTCAAACTAAGGCCCTTTCCTTACACTCCTAAAGACATGATGGTTATCCTCTTTTCACTTGCGACTGACTTCTGCAGTACCATTTAAAAAACATTCACTTTTTTACCCGTTCTTTGTCTCAATTCCATACTTTTTCCACATTTCGGACACACATACAATGATCCATTCAAACCTTTCATGCGCCATTCTAAAACAGCTTTCTTTCCAAGCACAGGCAACGGGGCAAAAAAACCATTCAGAATATTAATCGTACTTTTTCATGCATTCATTCAGATTCTCTCTAATAGCATCGCAGGACACCGCGGCAATCTGAGAAAATTTATCCGGAAAAAAAAGAGTAATATTACCTGTGAAAATGATTCCACAACGAAAGAAGAAATCCAAAGGGAGCAGCAGGTCTAACGGAATTTCTGGAGCAAGAAAAGAAATGACCGTTTTCTTAATTAAAGGCCGTTATAAAAAAGCTGCGCATGTGCAGAAGTTAAGATTCGTTAATTTTTAAAGTAATAAAAGCTTTCTGCCCATGCGCAAGAAATCACCGTTGAAGATTTAAACTGTAAAAATTAAATAGTTTGAATTATGCATGCGCTAAATTGTCGCAATATCGTGTAAACTGTTAAAATTGAAGAAATGTGCTGCGCAAGCACAAACTTTCGCCAAAAAACGACTGCTCCTTCACTTGAAAACAAATTCAGAAGGTTTACCGGATTTAGTGCATTTATCGATTTGGCGAGAAAACACTTCGCACGAGAGGCGGCCGATTCGACAAATCAACCCCTTCGGTGACTCCTTTGGGCCATACTGTTAATTTCTAGACTAGTTGCCGAATACGCATTCTGAGCACGCATACGCTTGTTAATTTTGCTGGTTCAATCACCACGATAACTATGTATTGATACAACCGTGACACTTGCCAACATTTACTGGTCAAAAGTGGAAATATGTAAGTAATATCCTCTACCGCCAACAGATCATGCTAGTAGTAGTTTCAAAAATACCGTAGCAATTAAACATTCGTTAATAACCTCATGGGTTCGAGAAAATTCTGGTGTATTCCGCTCACTTCTACATCGCAGGAATAAGAGTACAATTATAGTTTTTTAAAAAAACTAAAAAACACACTTTTATATGGAATCGAACTAAAAAGTAAAAAAAAAAAATTCTTAATTTAAGAATAAAATTATTAACGAGAAAATTAATGTCATTGAGGTAAAAGCGTGGTGTGCTCTATATTAATTGTTATAGTTCCTTACTAGTTCTATTCCGAAATGCTGAGTTAGTATAAAAATGTAGTACAAAGCACCCCACGCTCTTACCTCAATGACATTAATTTTCTCGTTAATAATTTTATACTTATATTAAGAATTATTTTTTTACTTTTTAGTTCGATTCACTATAAAAGCGTGTTTTTTAGTTTTTATAAAACTATAATTTATTTTTCATTTTTTAGTTCAATCTACAATAAAAACCTGTTTTTTCAGTTTTTAAAACTATCATTTATTATTTGTTAAAATTATCCTTGAGTTTGATATTTGCAGCCGGAATTACGTAGGTTCTAGAATTAGTCTTGCTCTTTAATGGATATTAATTAACGGGTCTGAAGGGTATTTATTCTCTCCATCTACTGGGCCTCAGATGAGTCCCATTTCATTATAGTTATATTTCAAAGATTCGGTCTCTATAGTTACAGGTCTAACTAATAAAAGTGTGTTAAGAGGAAGTATTAAACGTCAATCGTATTATCACCTCTTAAACGTATTGATATTATGTTAATTCGTATCATCACTTCAAAACGTATTGTTTTATCAAAATATAAAATATTTAGCTATTAGAACATAATTTTTTTTTTCACATGCACGAGTCTTTTTTTTTATTTCCATTTTCCGAAAAAACTAGACATATTAAGGTAAGAAATTGCTAACTCACACATAACCTACCCTTTCTCACAGTAAGGACACTTTTTTGTTTCATTTGTATTAACCACAAGCCTATTCGAGGTTTTAGGATTGCACCTTAATCTCTAAGTCGCTAATGCTGGAATTAGTCACCAAATCTGAAAATGGTTTATGCAATAAATCGCAAAATCTGGAAGTGGTATACGGAATTAGTCACCGAATATATAAATCGTATTCCTAATTATCCTGATCAGGACAAGGGAATAAAATTATGAAATTATTGTAATGTCATCGGTCCTTGAGAAGTGTGGAAAATTTCGAATTAATATAACCTTTTAAAGTGGGTAAAAAACCTTCAAAGATTCCGTTACATACAAGTGAAACTTATAAAAGCGTGTTAAAAAGCTAGTGGCACGACCCAATATTTGGCCCCGACCATGCCTCTTCCCGATTGACTTTTACCCATCCCCTATATAAAGTGAGCTTTTCACTTGAACATGGAGACATCATAGGATAGCTGTAGAACTATTTAGTTTGACAGGTTGCCGCTCTTAAACAGTGGCCAGCAAGAGGTCTCACTCTATCGAATATGATGTGCCACTCATCGCCCCAATTCACTTAAGTACGATTCACCTATTAATCAATAGCGGCACTCACCATCTGGCTACAGCACTTTTCAGTGCTATTTGCGTATTATAGACAGCTATTGTATTAATTAAACGTGCGATTTCCACAGGAAATCCTACTCACTCGGTTACTCTCACGGAATACGGCTCGGACATGTTATTCGACCAGAAAACGAATATAGAATATGCACCCACCTCTCCTTTCTCTACCTCAACCACTAGAACTGCTTCCACTCCGTAAGAATAGCACAACTCGATGAAGGTAAACATAAGTAGATAGTAAATAATAGGCAGCTACAAGGAAAAAATCGTTTCCCTACTATGACTGGACCATGGCCACACCGAGGCTGATTCACTGTATCAGCTGGTATGAAATGAATACCAGGACATCCATGACACACTTCAACAAGCAGTGAGTGATTTTGACTCTCCCCCTGTACCATCCCAGGCTGTTCACATCATATTTCACCAGAAAATACCCCAGTAACTACCCCACCTCTTTCTCCTATTAGGAGAAATAACCAAAAATAAAGAAAAAAAGTATGATTTTCAATTTCCTCCACTTAGAAAATCTGTTAGAGTAACTACTTTTTTTAGAACCATCCTCTACATTCAATATTAAGAAGTAATACTCCCTTCTTCCAAACGTTATTACTAAACAAATCTCACATCTACAGACCCCATCAATCGCAACAGACACCGCACCTAACGTCGCGGCCAATCAGCAGCCCCGACAAAGCAACAACTCTCTTCCACTGCCATTAATGCGCAAAATCAATGATAATTATAGAATGCAAATTGACAAAGTTAAAAAAAATTCACCCTAACTTAAGATTAGAAACCACAGTTGAATTCCTCAAACTGTATTTCAATAGCGTTGAGCAGAATAGATCAGTCACACACACACTCAAGAATTTAAAATGCCAATTTTACGTCATAAAACCCAAAACTGAGTGTCCAATTCAAATCGTCATCAAAGGACTGACAAAGAACTCCAACACCGATCTCGAGAAGGTACGATTTCAACCTGAAAAGGTAACCCAACTCATTGGTTGCAGAACAAAGCAAAAACTCCCCGTCTTCCTAGTTGGCACTACCACGTTCGATCGAAAACCTAAAAATTTTCGATCTGAAAACTTTTTCACACTTTAACATGACTGTTGACAGTTATAATGGAAAGGGAGTCACACAGGGCTTCACTTGCAATAATTTCCACCACAGTACCGAGAATTGCTTCCTAAAACCCCGGCGTCTTAAATGCGAAGAAAAACATATAACAAAAGACTGCTCGATCAAAGAAAAACTTGAAACTAAATTTTTCATTAACTGTCAGGTGCACAGCCACATAGCAGGGACGTGTGCCTAAGTTTTCCAAAATCCCCCTAAGGGTACCGCTAAAATTAATAAAAACAGCTATACAAATTTATATAATAGATTTGTTGGATATAATTTCTCCTATGCTCAAATCACAGCCAACACATAAAACAACACGACAAATAATAACAAAAAAGTGGCGCCATCAAGACCTGAGATTTCACGCCAAACTAAGGCTGTAATTATTAATCCAAACAAGTTACTACTCAAAATTCTAATGCTAATGCTATTCCTAACGTTAACTTTAATATTCCTAACTGTAATAATTGTGATATAAAGGCCCTTTTAGGCGCAACTGTTCAATGTTTAATGCAAGTTCTAAACCCCCTCCACCCACGTTAGTACATAGATTCGATCAAGTCAATTCCGCCCAAGCGGCCCCAAACCAGATGTACAGCCTAATAAGGGCATCCTGCAATTAAAATAATGATAAATAAGTCCCCAATTGGCCTCAGTTTGTGTTCATGGAAAGCAAATGGCTTACTCGGAAAAATTCTAGAACTTAAAATTTTTATAGAGAAGCACTCCCCAGATCTAATTTTTATTCAGGAAACACACTTGAGACCAACACACAGCATTAATATAGCCAGTTACGCCTGTTAAAGAAATGACAGACCAAGGAATCCCAACAACAACAGGACCTTCGGTGGAACTCTTTTATTCTCATTAAAAATTCTATTAAGCACTACTCTTTCCACACCCCACCCCAAACTATTTAAGGGGAGTGTTGGAAACCTTTCTCTCTCTATACTGACAATGTTAAATTGGCTGTTTTCGAGGTACTTTTTCTCAAAATCTGTTATATGTACATGCTTGAAATTTTTCATTCAATTAAAGTAAACTTTTCTTATTACACTGAAACGAACTTTTAACTAATTTTGAATTTTTTAAACAATTTATGAAATATTTTATAAAACATTGCGAAATTTGACCCATTTTTCACATAAAAAGTTTGTAAAAAATAAACTTTTGAGTTTTTTACAAAAAGCTCATTTAAGTATATATTAGTCATCATTATAAATACATCATAAAAAATTTACATATCTGTAAACAGTAGTTTCTCAGAAAAGGTACATCGAACATCAACATTTACATTTTGAAATAAATTGATTTTAATATGTACAGTGAGACTTTTCATTGGATAGGAAATAAAAAAATAAAGGACGCAATTTACAATAAAAGATACATGTTTTGGTTTATATCAGACGTTCAAGTTTTAAGCAAAAATGAAGTACTTAGCTTACATTTTTCGTCTTCCAAATGGGCGTGACCCAGTTTCATCGATTACTTAAAAATAAGTTTTCAGAGCTTCTAATTACCCTAAAGGTTAAAATAAGGTATTTTTAGAAAGGTTAAAATCTAAACAATTTAAAAATGTAAAAATCTCAAATTTTCAAAAAAAAATATGATTTTAGCTTTCCAACACCCTTTAAGCAAAAATATTAATTATCACTCCTTTAGATCACGATCCGATCTCTATCGTATCTGTTTATATCCCGCCTAACTCTGATGCACTAACATTTACTATTGACTTAGAAAATACGATTCAAACCAACAGCAACTCCGGGCTATTTGGGGATTTCAATGCCACATACTCTGCCAGAAACTGCAGAACTAACTTCTCTAGAGGCATTCGCCTCCTCAATTTTATTAACCTGTTTAATATCAATATTGCCTGTCTAAACCCTCCCACTAGATTCTGACTCAACTACTATAATATTTGAGATTTTGCCATCATACGTAATTTCTACTACCTTTATTGTATAAATTCCCTGCACGATCTATCTTCAGATTACAACCCCGTTCTTTTAAGCTTCAATCTTAAACTTAATAAAGAGCTCACTAACTACAGAGCTGTAAATACGAATTGGCCCCTCTCTACTAAATATGTCAATAGTAATATCTCCTTATTAAACGTTCACCCAAATAATATAAATTCCAACGCTGAATTAGAGCAAAAAATCTCAGAGTTCACCGAAAAGGTCCTCACCACCCATAGCCATGCCACCCAACCAACAGAAACGCAGTACAAGAGTTACACTCCACCATACATTCACAAACTCATTAAACAGAAAATCAGTTCAGAAATTTACATCACAGAACACTTGATACTCATTACAAAACGCTGTACAACAAGGCTCAAAGTAATGTTAAAAAAGAATTGCTTAATTATAGCAATGATAACTCGAGCAACAAACTCAAGGCACTTAGCCCTCAAGACAACCGTCTATGGGTGGTGCAAAAGTGTTTTAAAAATAAACGCTCAAACATTCCAGCTCTTTATTGTACAAAGGCACGGTTGTCAGAGACGAGCAAAAAGTTAACATCCTCGCTAATACTGTACAAACTAACTTTATCGAAAGTACCAGACTAAATAATAACTATGAGGTCATCAAGAAGACTGAAAACACCTTCCACTCCCCCCTACTATTGAAACTGTTTATCCTTCTGAAATCATCTCTTACAATAAAAAACCTAACTCAAACAAGGCTCTATCGAAAAATGGCATCAGTAACAAGATAACCAAGAATTTCTCTCTCAAAGTTATACTAACCCTTACAGTACTAATTAACAAAATCCCAAAATTTAATCACTTTCCACCTGATTGGAAAGAAGCTATTACATTTCCTATTCTTAAGCCCGGCAAAAATTCTAAACTGCCAGCTAGTTACAGACCCCTTTTCTTACTTTCTACTTTAAGTAAAATAACAGAATCCATCATTCTAACCAGACTAAAAATTTCATTAATAATAACAACCTAATAAAACATAACCAACATGGATGCACTAATAAGCTTTCTACTCTGCGCCCCACTAATCAAGTTAACCGAGACCATTTCTGAAGGTGTTCGGAAGAAAAAAAGGACTGGCGTAGTTTTTCTGGATATTCAGAAGGCCTCCGACCGTGTGTGGCTGACTGGACTAACATTCAAATTAATTTCGTAAAAATTACCTCCGCCCCTCATTCACCTTCTCCACTCCTACATTACAAATCGTTCTTTTCAGGTTAGGGTTAAGGCTACTCTTTCCAACTCTAAAAATATAAACAGTTGGGTAGCACCAGGAAGTCTCCTTGGACCCTTGCTTTTTAACCTCTATAATAATAACAGTCCTAATTATTCATTAACTAATATCAATAAGTATGCTGACGATACAGCCGTGTACCCTACCTTAAAAAAGAACTTTAGCTATTACATTTGCACTCAACAAACACCTTAAACTTCTAAACAAATTTTACGATCCATGGAAAATCAGTATTAATGTTGAAAATCTATCTATCAGATAAGGGATCACATCTATCTATCAGATAAGGGATGAAGGGGCGCAAGTGGCCAATATGCCGAGGAACAACACCGTAGGCATGAACATGGAGACTCAATTCAAAGATAATAGCAATACTAATAAATCCCCTGATAATCTTACTAACAGGACTGTCGAAAATTATTTTAATCACAAAAATAATTTTAAAGATCCCCCTCCCACCCTAAAAACCCTCTGAATTACAAACCTATATTTAAAAAAATTAAGATAAAGAAAGCTTTCGGGAGGGAAAAAGTTACCAATAAAATGGTTAAAACCCTTTCCCTGCCAGTCATTTTCCCACTTACTACAATAATTCACGATACTTTGATTACAAGGCATTTTCCAAACTCTTGGAAAAAAGCCGTAATTATCCCTATTCTTAAACAGAGAGCTGGAGGGGGCTTTCCTGAATTGAGAATAGAGATAATTACGATTCCTATCTCATCCCATTTCTTTATTACCGATCTTAAGCAAACTCACAGAGAAAATTATTCTAACGAGGCTTAATGATCATCTCCAAACTAACAACATACTAATTTCTACACAGCATAGATTCCGTGTTCAACTATCCACATCGTAACAATTGCTTACGGTAGTTGAAGACTTACAAACCACATTTAAAGATAATCGTTCAACTGAGGCCATTTTTCTGGATATCCAGAAGGCGTTAGACCGAATATGGCATGTGAGGAAGCTATATAAGCTTATCCGAATCCAAACATTTCCTGATATCACCAAAGTTATACAATCATGTCTCACTAAAAGAAACCTCGCTGCCAGAGTCAACAAGACCTATTCCAACTACAAGAATAAAAATTCTGGCTTGCTCCAAGAGTCTCTTTTGGGTCCAACCCTGTTTAATATATTTGAAAATGATATTCCAAAATCCAGACACGCCACTATCTGCTTGTATGCGGACGATACAGCGATACTAAGACAACACACAGAACCAAAGCGCATATCACATTTTCTACACAGACACTTAGCGAAGTTTAAAGGTTAGTTTTCTAGATGGAAAATATTTTTAAAGGCCACGAAAACTGAAGCAGTCTTCTTCTTCCACCACAGAAACAATAAGCCACCCCTAGTATACATAAGTAGTATTACCGTGCTAGTTTCTAGATCACTTGTAACTGGCGTTCGCCAGTATGTGGCTAAAGAATTGTTCTCCAGTATGCGGGGAGTGAAATATTAGCGGGTAGGGTGTGTTGTCTCGGTTGAAAGTGTGCTAGTTTCTGGATCACTTCTAACTGTTTATAGAATGGTTCGCCAGTATGAGGTCGGTGAGGGGATGTAGAATTAGAATTTCTCTCGGTAGGAGAAAGATAGAACGGAGTATTAAGCGCGTGTGTATGCGGGCCTCTCTGGGTGATGTTTGTCCGCATGATGAAAAGTGAGATGATAAAATAGACAGAGACGTGAAATAGGAGAAATAAAATATGATGTTCTCTTTAAGAAAAATCTTTTTTCTTTCAGTTGCGATGATGGTTTGCTAACTAGGAGAGTGTTCGTTTTCAGTGATATAATAAAAACTGGTGGGTATTGTTTCGAAAGTCATTTAACGAGCTGTCTTCATAGTGTCAAACACGTCATGAAGAAGAACAGTAAAATCTGAAAAAAAGAATGACATTTAGTTTATCTACATTTAAGCTGTGGTGTTTAATTGTCTTTGGTTTCATAGCCATTTCTCTTATCGCAAGCTTAGCGCTTCCATGTATTTTTCGCGACGACAATTTTCGGTATATGCATCGGGTAGACTAAACTAACTCGTAGTGTATCTATTCAGAAAATTTAGGTAGAAGACTATATTTTCATTTTTGTGTAAGAGAGAAAATTTAAGAGTGTACGACATTCGTTATTTTTGGAAAGAGGAACCGAATCTTATAAAGTTGCAAATTATTGGTGTGCAGTTTAGGGAGACAGAATTCAGAAAATTGTGTAAACAATGTTTAGTTTAAAGCATCCGAGCAGTTGTTTGATTATGGGCTCTAGCCAGTCTAGTAAAATGTCTCTGGTTCGCAAAATGATAAAAAAATAAAATTTACGATCGGGATATTAAACATATAAAATGGTGTTATAATTACTCTTCACCTTGGTTCTTCGAAGAGAACCGGGTAAAGATTTTGTCGAAGGTCTTCCTGAAAACTATGAAAATGTCGACTTAATAGTGATTGATGATTTGATGCATCGAATCAATGAACAAATATCAAAATTATTTACAGTTGTATCCCACCATCGAAACGTAAGCGTGGTACTTTTATAACAAAATTTGTTTACGAAATTCAAACTCTAATGCGGGATATCAGTTTCAATTCTCATCACATAATTTTATTTACATAATTTAATCACATAATTTTTTGACTCATATCTCGCGATATGATTCAAATCAATTGTTTGGCTCATCAGTCATACCCACGAAATTTTAAGTTTTTGACCGATGCTTATATAAAAAGCAACCACACGTGCTTATGATTATTTAGTTGTGGATTTACATCCCACCACACACGAAGAACACAGGCTCAGAGAGAGTTTGTTTCCCGATGTACACGGAATTCATTGGATTTATCGCTTAAAATGAATAGGTTAAAACAAAATTATGATTTTTTTGAATTTGCTCACGAAATCACGATCCAAGAAAAGAAGAATACCATTAAAAATGCGACTAAATCGCAAATATTATCTCCGAGTGAAATATGTTTAAATGTTTTAGTGGGTAATATTTCTGTGGACATAAGAAACACTGCGCAAATATAAAAGTTGTATTAGAAAAATAGCATGTCGAAAAACGGCATTAAAAACGAAAAAAAAGTATACTAGTAAAACAAAGTGGTGGGTTCTTACCTTTAATTTTGCCCACAGTGATATCGGAAATAGCGGGGTTGGTCGGAAAAGCCATCGGTAAAAGTTTGTAAGGTTTAAAGAAGTATATAAAACAGAACACAAAGTCGAACAAGCTCATTGAAAATTTTGAAATTATGACAAAAATAATGGTGCTGGTTCCCCTGGAATTTTTGATTGGACATCTTGCACAGAATACAGAATTAAGATTAGAGGATGAAGTTTCTAAGCTGTTAGATCGAGAACAATTAGCAGACCATCTGAAAGTGAAATTATTGGGCCAGTTGCTCACTCGATATCAGAACATCGCTCGCGAGCCTTCGGAACCAGTTAGAGTGAGCATCGTCGATGAAAACGAACATCCTAGAGCAGTTGCTTCTCAAGAAATGGGTGAACAATTTGGGGATAAAATGCTCGAAAATGTGAAAGCCGATATGGAACTGGATCCCATTCAGAAAGATATTATAACATCTTCTCCTCGCTCTTACGTAAAATATATTCCTTCTATACTCAAGAAATTAAAAACTCGAGATTATTCTTGGAATAAATATGGCGAAATGACGCGAGATAATCTTCCTATAAAAGACTCGCGCATTGTTGACTTTTTCTCATGCCTTTTCAGGAATACAAAAACACAAACAGAAGCAACGCATTTTCAAATATTTTTAAAAGCAATTCTAGAAATAAATATTCCCCACAGTTGGGTGGATAGTAAAATAATGCTCCCGCTTTTAAAGTATAAAGATGATAACAGTTCGATGAAAAGAAGTGTTTCATCTCCTGAAATAGATGAGGGGAAAGTTGCTATGGTAGGAGAGTACGGTGGATGGCAATCGCCAAGTCGAATAATAAAAGAGTGGAGGACATATTAGAGGGTATATACTACGATGCTGAAAATCCTGCCTCATATGGGGGAGTGAAAAAACTAGCTAAAGCAGCAAATGTTCCTGTAAAAGTAGCAGAAAAATGGTTGATGAAAGAATATACCTACACACTTCACAAATCAGTACGATTCAATTTTCAACGTTGAAAAACTTTATCCTATGAAAGTGTTTTTCAAACTGTGGGGCGCGCCCCAAAGGGGGGCGCGAGCATATCGAAAATAAAAAATTTAAAAAATAATTAATTTACTCGAATGAATTAAAACAAAATATTTTCAGAAATAATAAAAAATGCACTTTTTCTCTGATATATGTTATAGGCGATATTAAGTCATCAAAAAAAAAACTTCTTCAATACTTAATTAGCTATCTTTAATCCTATAACCAAATAAAAAAGATTTTTTTTTAATTTGCTGTAATCCCATGAAGAGAGAGTTTTTATTACGTTTTCTTTTTTAAAACTAACATTCTACTCTTTCAGAGAAAAAACAGATCCCAGATCCAGAATCGAAAAAATTTAGGAACATAAAAAATTCATCACTCATTATTTTTGAAATACTGCACTTCATAGCTGTAATTTGTTTGACCTTCTAAGTTATTGGTACAGTTAGTTATGACCCATCTCTTATGTGTTTATTTCTCATTTAAGGAAGTTGTAAGTAATGTATTTCTCTGTTGCGCTTTTTTCCATGCAAAACAGTTTTATGATATTTGGAAAACCACGGAGAGCACACACACACTTTGATGGATTACTATGCGAAGACTTATACCAAGATGAGTATTTTCAAACATATAAAGCATAACAATTGTTTTTAGCAGTAACATACATATTATCATAATGAACACACTTTTTACCCGGAAGTGGTCGCGCGGGACACACAGATCACGAAATTGTTAATTCTGGCAAAACTGTTCATTTGTTACCAAAGAAAAATTGAAAAGTCCTTGAAAGTAGGTAAGTAAACTTTCTCTTAATTAAATTATTCACTGGAATAACGATTTGTATCGTGTACAATAAAATAATTATAAAAAAAAGGATTGGGGTGACTCAATAACCCCGCTCGACCATACCGAGTGCGCGCCTGCTCCCAGGTTAAAACATGTTGAAGTCTTTTTGCTTTAAATATTAAAAATAATACAATTATTCTTCATCGGAATTTTACATTATTGTTCATTATTTAATATCAATTATAATTTCTAATTCTATGAGGCTTAAAATTAAAATTCGCTTAAAAC
>BMAU01000020.1:165000-188533 GCA_019973935.1 Trichonephila clavipes | reverse complement strand
TTACGTATTACGGTTCTGCAACTATTTTGAATCCTTGTACCCTCTGGGTAATACGGACGAATCTATTTCCCCGTACGATCATTCCCGTGAGTTGAGCAATAGAAAATCGATCTTCTTTTATTTTAGTCTATTAAAATACTCATGCCTCATCGAGTGTTACCACACATTTCCCATTCTTCAGCAAAGCAATGTTTTTCATATAATTTTTTTCCAATTTGTTTTTCTTTCGAATTTGTTTTGGCAAAAGCAGATGAACTTAAGGCTTCAAACTTTTTTAACTTAAAACCTTTATGAATGATTTTACTTTCAGTGCCGGAAGACACATAAATAGTTTCGATGTAAGGAATCTTTGAGTCGGCAGATGTTTCTTTAGGATCAGAGACTTACTTCCCTTTCTTTGATAGTTACCTGAGTTCTCCAACCGTCTAAGGATGAGGTTCCGTGGTCATGTTTTCATTTTTACTTTCAGCAAAAAACGTTTTTTCCTTTCACATGTAATATATTATAAATACCTTTTGAATTGCAATAACCGAAATTTTTACACCTCTTTATAATTTGTTGATACGAATATTTCTCCTCGGAAAGCGCAGTTACATAGCCTTCGAGCCATCTATCAATTTTAGGAGATATTTTCAAATAAATCTTTTATTTTACACTTTAATCGAAAAGAAAACATTAGTAGACGATTATTCCGAAGTTGCTAAAGTTTTGTATCAAAATTCAAAGGGAAAATTAATTACAAACCGTTTCCAAAAAGCGCAAACGACCTTCCGTAGATTATTTTGAGCATCCCACTGTGACGGGCTCACACGTCTGTTCTTTAGCATATCCTTTTGGGTTCTTTGGGGCCAGAATTAATGGCAACTCTTTTCCAACCAAATCCAAGAAGTGAAGTGTGAAAGAAAGATGCAAATTAGAAGCTTTTAAATATCAGAAGTTAGAGTAAGGGATGGCACTAGAGGAATGTAAACAGATCGTGGTTCAAGAGTGAAGAAGTTGTAGATAACGTTACGTGGCGAATAGTAGGATTTATACGTGAAGAGATCTATCGAATCAAGGCATACCATTGCACTCGAGTCATTGTACGGGATTCATCTAGGTGTTATAATCGTTACTTCAAACTACAGAAAGGTAGGATTGATTTTTTAAATTTAGTATCGGCGATATTATTGGAATTGAGTTTAGAGTGTCAGTTATTGATAGTGGTCCGGGTTAGGTTAATTTGTTATCTATATATTGTGTGTTGTGTTTTTTGCCATCGTAGATTCTCTCACATAAATTATTATAATCTAATTTGTTAAAGCTTTACGTTGAATATCTTAATAAAGCTATATTAAGATTATGTATGACTCTAGTTCTTACGTTACCTCTCTCTCTATATATAGCTCACGCTGATACCCAAAGAGATAATCACCCCAGGGGGGATTATCACATCCCTACACCTCTCTGCTTATACGATTAAATCAGTATTTCAGAGAGTGCTCCCTCAATCTGTTCATGCACGATGACTTTGAAATTCTAATAATTTAAATAGATTGCTTTAATTTGAATTTGCAAGCAGCTCATTCACGTGATTCTTTCATGGTGTTTCAATAATACAAAAAGGAGTACATGTAATTTACACAAGGAGTTAGCCATATTACATGTTTAAGAAAATAAAAAATAAATTATTACACTTTTGCAAAAAAAATATAAAATTTTGTATATCTAGTAATAAAAACAATAAAAAATACAATTTATTGATGCAATAGCCATATACTATTTCAACGTTTTATACCGCTTCCAATTCCATTAAGGTATCCGACTACGTTCGGAACCGTGATTTTAAAAAAGCACATAAATGGATAAGTTTCATGATATTTAGTGTCACTTAGATTAGAATACATGTATAAAATTGTTTTAAGGATATTTTGACAAAAAAAAATTTAAAATATAATATTTTGGCAAGAAATTAACTTAGAATAATCTTTTTTCAAAATGTTCTCCTTTTATAAAAGATGCTTCTAAAATAATAATATTTTGCTTATATAAAGTAAAGACTTCTCCAGATTGTCTGAACTAGGACTTCTGAAAAATTCACATTATTTTCAGAGTTACTACCAATTGAAATAATTATCGGCGTTTTTTTCTTAAAAATTCTCCCCTCTGTTGTCGTAAAATAAGGATAAGCCCACTACTAAGTTATATACTTCAAAAATTCTAGTTGAGTCTCTGTACAGAGGTCGGAGCTATATACAGGCAAAATATTATTATGATAGAATTAGATAGATATTTTGAAAATGTGTCATTCTATGCTCATTTTTGGTCAAAATATTGTATTTAAATAATTTTTTTACTGTAATAATATTCTTAAAACAATTTTATATACATTTTCTAATCTAAGTGACAGTAAATATCACATAAATATTATCCGTTTATACACTTTTGCAAAATCACGATTCCGAACGTAGTCGGATACGGTTTTGAAAAATACGCTACAGATATTTTCTAAACAGCTTTTCCCAACACTACCGTGGACTATTTCGTTCTATGAGTAGCAGAGCAAAATGGTCGTGAAAAATTTTCTCCACTTGTTTCTTCGGATAACTCTGTAAATCAAATTCTCAAAAAAAAAAAAAAAAAAAAAATCGCATTCCCTCCCAGATGTGCTTAACTGGGTGTACATAGGTATAAAAGAAAGATTTTCTAATTTGGACAAAAAAATTAATTCCCGACTTGGAGAAAAAGCAGCCATACACAATGTTTGTGAATATGTTTGGTATTTCAAATATACATTATCAATAACTCATAGAAAAGCATAATAATGAGTCAAATAAAATTACATTAAATGTTAAAAGAAGCGATGGTATGGCTTTATGAGGAAACCGAAATCAGGTATTCAAAAGTGTGAGAGAGCTATTTTTACCATTTCCATGTACATACTATTTTTGTAAACAAGAAAATTTTTTAAATGAGTCGAAACGCTTATGTATTTCCTGGCCACTTGTTTTGTCTTTGTTGGTCAATTGTTCTGAAAGCCTAAATACTGTAAGGAATTTTGTTTACTGTATGGTTTTTTAAAATTTTATAGGTACCTACCCCCCACCCACACACGCTTCATTTTATATTTGTATCATAAGCGAATTTATGTTTTTGATTTAAATTAGAAAATGCTGTTACTACTTACATCTTGAGCCTCATGTTATGCAATGTGAAACATCGGGAGTTTTGTAAATAAATTAATAAAAAAATCTACATATTTTTAACTGAATGCACATTTAGTGAATCGACTAAAAACTGGAACCTAACATAAAAAATATATTTGCAGCAAGAATCAAACGCATGGATTTCACTAAATTTGAATAATAAATAATCACTAATAATTAATACAATATAGAAAAATCTTTCATGAAAATTGGTTTGTACTTGAATTTCAGTTCTCCATTACATGTTTTGAAAAATTTACTTAATATATTAGCTCAATAATTTCCAAGTTATTTATTCCTAAAACCTTCATTCAAGTTTCTTCAATGAACATTTCACTTTTTGAATATTAAAAATTGAAGTTATGTATATTTTAGGGGACATGAAAATTTTAGAAAGGCTTGAATGGGGCGTTACACAGAAAATGCTGGAAACTCTGCTCCAGCCTGTTTTGAATGTGAGCTTGTTTTTCATTTCTTTTTCTGTTGTAATAAGCACGAAATAATATATATATATAATATATATATATATATATATATATATATATATATAAACGTCCTCCCTCGAACTTTCTAAGAAAATATTTTTTTAAGCATTTAAATTAAGTTAGATCATAGGTTCCCAACCTTTTTTGAACTGGTGCCCCTTTTCTAGTGAATATTTTAATACCACCCCCTCCCACTCAAGAGAAATAAGAGCGTACATAATACATGGTGAAAACAAATATTCTATTACTCTAATGGAACATATTTTTCTACTTTAATTTTTTTTTCTAAAGCCCCCGATTTCTTTTACTTTCAAATCTGAAATAGCTATTGCCACAAATATATTTGCATGTGAAATCTAGATATATATTATAAAATATACCCTGTGTGCAAAAATTAAGGACGAAGTCGAAAAATTAGCATATCAGCTGAACGAAGAGGCAGAGCGGACAGAAAGACCAATCAGGAGATTAAGTAAGGTGATGTACGGTAGCACATGCGCAGATATGCAGGTAGACGTAATGGGGGAGTGTCTGAGTAGTATAAAGCATGTTGTCGGTGTAAGATCAGTATTTCTGGCAAAGAGATTGCACGCCGTATAGCAGTTAAAATCACACCGAGTTGCTGCCTCAGCGAGAAATGGCGAATAATCAATCTGTTAGACGACATCTGGATGCTTTTACCCGAGGTCGAATCATTGGGAAGTTGGAGGAAGGCCGCAGTGTGAAAGTGTGGCTGCAGAGTTCGGAATTGCTCACAGCATCGTTTCACGACTTTGGAGACAATTTCAAACTACAGGAACAGCTATCCGGGGGTTCAGTAGTGGTCGTCCACGAGGAACCACACCCGCAGAGGACCGGTACATTGTCTTACAGGCCAGAAGAAACAGGCGGCAGACAGCGGGAGAAATCGCTAGACACACGACACAGGCGACTGGACGACCGATATCGCGTTTTACCGTGGCCAGAAGACTGCACGGTGGTGATCTGTTTGCACGACGCCCTGTACGGTGTGTACCTTTAACGCCTGCCCATCGGAGAAGGCGTTCTCTGTGGTGCCGGGAACACCGGAATTGGAGAGACAATGAATGGGGACGAGTACTCTTTACAGATGAGAGCAGATTCAGTTTGAGTAGCGATTCTCATCGCATACTCATCTGGAGAGAGCGGGAAGCCGCAATCATCCCTCAAACATCATTGAAAGGGTCAGGTATGGAGGTCACGGTGTTCTCGTTTGGGGAGGCATCATGCTTGGTAGTCGTACATCTTCGACGCAGGTTCAGTCAACGGGACCCGCTATTGTAACGAGATTCTTCGTCCATATGTGCGTCTTTTTAGAGGCGCTATGCGTCTGCAGTTCCCTTTTCATGGACGACAATGCACCATGTCATCGCACAGTAGCTGCCGAACAGCTCTTAGAGAGTGAGGATATTGAACGTATGGATTGGCCGGCATGATCTCCGGATCTCAATCCCATCGAGCATGTATGGGATTTTCTAGGCAGACGCTTGGCAGCTCGTACCTTACCACCAGTAACGATTCGGGAGCTTCGATTGGCGCTGCAAGACGAATGGGCAGCAATGCCTCAACAACTCATTGACACCCTCATTTTCAGCATGGGCAGACGCTGTGAAACCTGCCTAGCAGTCAGGGGAGATCATATCCCCTAATGAAGACCGGATGTTTCTTGCTGGACACCCATCACTGGGATGTTTCGGCCTTCAGTCGCATTTTGCGCTCCATGCTACTTTTTCAATCAAGCTTCTTTTTATCCCTCTGATTTCTCTTTTAGTAAGTGTTGCTTACATTACACATGTCCTTACGTATTGGGGATCTTACGGTATTAAATGTGTTGATTTGGAAAGCTTTTGTACAAAGTTATATTGAAAAAACCATCTCGTCCTTAATTTTTGCACACCAATGTATATTATAAATGCGAAAGTTTATGAGGATGTTTGAGCGTCTTTCACACAAAAACACTGAATGGATTTTAATGAAACTTTACAGTAATATAGCTTATACATCAGAATAACACATAGGCTACAATTTATAGCACAGACTATAATTTATAAAGATATTGTGTGAAGTGTCCAAAATATAACGATATTTGTCAAGTAAGTAGGAAAAAATTCTGGCGTGCGCTGCAAAAAAGCCCACGACCGCATAAATCTATATTTTGTTTGTGAAGAAACTCTTTTTGTTTTGGCTACTCAAGGCGCTCGCTTCTAATTAATTCCTGTGAACAGCATAATCCCTAATTTTTTTTATTTCAGAATAAAACTAAGTTTTGAAGGGAGAGGTTGTTATAAATCTCTCTTTATTTGAATGTTTTTCTTATGATTTTATTATGCACATTTGGTAGTAAGAAATAGATATTTTTTCAAAATAAATGCTTTTTTATCGGTTCTGGTACTTAAAAGTAAATAAACTTTCTCTTTCACACTACATCATTTGGATAAATTTTAAAATTTGTTTGTGGTTAGTAGTTACTTATAATGCTATAATTTTAATTGAATAGGCGGATATTGCATACTTAAGTATAAAAAAAAATAGTTATAACTACTGTACTGTATTTTTTGGTGTGAGTGAGTGAGTGAATATTAACGTCGCACTGTTCAGCTACACGAGGGCTTTTGGCAACGGACCACATAATTTCGAACCATGGTCAAGAGACGTGGACGACACCTGAGCTGGCACCCCCTTCTCCTAACTACCACACCACATCAACTTAGAAGGAATATTCTACCAATACTTAGCAGGAATATTCTGTGAAATCCACTCTTCCAAGATATATGGCAGCACGGGTTTTATGATGAGTATTTTAGCGGGGAAGGCGAATAGTTTTGTAGCAGATATTGCGTTTTCAGCTGATGACGTTTTCAGCGGATTGCAAAGATTACCATTTTTGTCCTGAAAAAATAGTTTGTCAAAATTTAAGTGTCTTATGTTTTTGTAAGTTAATGAAGACCTTAGAAAACGACTTGACTATTTATTTAACGTGAACGTTGTATATAATTAATTTTATAGTGGAATATCTTTAATTAATTTATTATCTCTAACGGATTAAATTTCCCAAAGTAGAGTATTTTGTTTATCTATATCCCTGAATGTTCAATATAGTGATCCAAAAAAAATATTGCATGAAAAAAATGCAGTAAATCATAATGCGTTTGGATAAAGTATTAAAGTGCATTTCTCCCCTACACGGCGGGTTTTACAAAGCTCTAATAAAGCTCGAGCTATGAAAGTAGCTAGACATTTGCCAACTTGACTCTATCGTTAGCATTTCGTTATGTTTTTCATTCAATCGCCATTATAATTTAAGAAATGGCGTTGCTTGCGAATATTACAATTTTAACATAAAATAAATACAACAGAAAGTAATATTAATGTATTACATTTTCAGATAGAAACTATTTACACCATTTTAAGCGTTCATTACACAAAACTTTCAAAAATGTTTTGTTTTTGCTGAGCAGAGATCAGCTTAGGGGGGTATTTTCAAAAATCGACCCTCAAGGGTGTTACGGGGAGTTATAAATAAAAAAAAAATCCTTTTTATCAGCTATTAGATCTACATACTTAAAATTTAACAAAGATGTTTTTTTCTTTCTTTTTTTTTTTTAGCTGAGATATGCAAAAAGCTTTTTTTATTTAATTTGCAATTCACGTAAAATTGGCTCATTAAAAACTTCTTTATACTTAAATTTGTGTTGATTAATTTTTCAGTTCACCCGTGCGAAGAACGGGTATACCAGCTAGTATTATATATTTTAGTTTGAGACAGGATATGTTGGAATGGAAACTCTATTGAATTTCTTCTTTATTTAAAAAAATGGAATACACAAATTTTAGCTTACCTGTTATAAAGACGCTTTTGAAAGAAGGTTTTGATGATCTGAAGTAATTCACAATAAACTATTGTTTTCAAAAAAAAATGATAGTTTCAGCCTTTTTAAAGTATCACACGTTAATTCCTGGTTAACATATTTAATTGTATTTCTTGAATAATATGCGTAATGAAATGTAACGGACGAAACATTTATTCTACTGCTCGCAGACAAAGACAACACGTACACTACAGAAATTAGAATTTATTATATCATTCAGTTTAATGTAAGTCTAAATGTAATGTAATCTTTAAGTTTTTCTCATCCACTTTCCGAACTAAAGAAATATGTGAATTTTCGTACACGAGATAGAAATGATTTAACACATGACGTTTGAAATTAACTTTTAACATTTATTTGAACAGATCCACATATACGTGTAATAAATTTTCTCTCGAAGAATTTTAGATCATAATGGTCTTGAGCTCTCCTAATCTTCACGCAATAATTAATTTTTGTTTTATCCGTTTAAAGGGAACTAACCATGACTTTATCTCTAAAAAAATTTTTTAAAAAAATTAGCGTTTTTAAATCAGTATATGAAATCTTCTTGGTTTAAAAATGTATGTGAACCAATCAGAAAGGCCTTTCCTGTAGATCATATAATTTTAATAGCTTCCGGTTGACCATTACTAGAAATAGACGAGATCCCAGGAGCGAAAAGAGAATGCTTTTGTCCTTTGTATTACTTATGCACATATTTGTTGCTCGTGTTAACCCTTTGTGTTTATAATCGTCAAAATATGAAATTTTAAAATTTATAGCAACGTCTTTTCCCATCAAACAGTTCAACGACTGTAATAATGAAATTATTTGATTCCTTCCCAAAATGTCATATTACAAGTTAAAAATGCCGTAAATCAAGCCGAATTATTTCCTACGCCAATTCACAGTACGCACAAAAACGTAGTATGAATTTAAATATATCTTAATTTGCAGATAAAATTCGTTTCGATATAGTATTTAGAACTGTACACCTAGCCCCTTAAAAACATCATCCGTCATTCCAGGATACTGAAGCAAAAAAAAATAGAAAATTAAATAAAACATACAAGCATATATGAGATGAGAAAACGAATGAAAAAAAATAAGACATTCTGGTCAAGTATCTAGAAAGAACTTTTATTTATATAATTCCCACAGAAAAAAATGCTTTCCGTAAATCATTATTAAAGCTAGAAATTTATTATCATATCAATAAACCCTAGAAGTAACATTAATAAAAATACTCAAAATTATACCTCAATGTTTAAATAATAAAAAATGTCTCTAAACTCTACAAATTCATCTTAAAAAAACTAATAATAATAAATAATTTATACTATCTTGTTTTCTCAAAGAACCTTTAACTTATTAATATATCTATTGAGTTAAATAAATCCTCAAAATCATAACTGTGCAAAAAATATCCTTATCTTTTAAAAATTTAATAGGTTTTTTTTTTATTTTTATAATAGCTTTAACCCCAATATAATTGAAAAAAAAATTAGTTTCGAAATGTTTTTAATAACACTTAAGGCTGTCTTCGGTTAATTATTTCAGATATAAAAAAATGAAAAATTAATATGATAATCTGGTTTCACTATCCTTTAGAAAGCAGCATTTTTTATCATACATCCCATTTTTAACCGAGTTCATCCATTTTTTTCTGGTATGAAATGTTTCGCATTTTTTCTCCTATACTGTAATGTTAAATAAGCTATCCTTGCACGTATTCAAAAGAAAAAAAGAGTATTCATTGAATCTTTTGAAATTTTTAACAACACTGTATTGTTAACAGATTTATAAGTTATAATGTTCCAAATTTCCATAAAAATGGAGGTAATATTTCTGTCCGAAAATGTGCTTCTCGTTTAATTCAAGCTCTCGTACTTTTGTCGAAGACAGCCTAAAATAACTAATCATGCAGTTGCATAAAAATTTATTTGCAATGATAGCAAAATAATATTGCTTAATTCATCTCTTTAGATTTAAAAAAAGAAAGAAAGGAAAGCCATTAAATAACGCATCCTTCATTGACCTAATTCAAACTTTGAGCATTATGTAAAAATTCAGAAAAATGCCTTTTTGATACACTTAAACTAGTGTGTGTGTAATAACGCAATCACTTTTATAAATATACTTGCAAAATAAAATAATGTTACAAATGTTTGCTCTTGATGTATAAAAAAAGGGACAAAAACATTTTAAAACACATCTATCATGCTTATTTAACATTTGATAATTCAAAAAAAAAAAAAAAATATCAGAGCTCACCATAAACTACGGAAAAAAGTAAACAGTTTTTTTTTTAAATATTCAGAACACTTATAAATGTTACACTATAACAAAAATTCTCTGGACAAAAAAATATCGATTTAATTCCAAGGTAAAATATTATATGATCCACATACATTTAAATATAACTATGGATACATGTATACAAAATGTGACCAAAAAATGCATTTATGTAAAACAAAACTATTTTCAAATTCCAGTTTAAATCAACTCTAAAAGTGGTTATTAAAATCACATGAATGTTCAAGAACAACTCAAAATAAAAACAAAATTGTTTACTACGTAATTTTTATACTTCTAACCCCCCTCAATCTCGTATACTAAGAATGCAAATATATATTTTTAAATAATAGACAATACAGCATACAAAATAATTATGCTATATATATATATATATATATATATATATATATATATATATATATATGCATATGAAACTAGTTTTAAAAGTAATAGTCGTTATAATTTAGTGAGTATAACATTATAATTAATTTTACTCACTTTTTCACACAAAATTAACATTATCTGCTTGATTTTAGAGAAGACTTTTTTTTCCATTATATGGAAGTTATGTCTAATAAAACTTTAAGGAAATTAAGAATGCATTTTTTAATTTTAATTTTAGCTCACAGTTTGATTCTTTTATTATATAAAAATAAAATGGTTTTAAAATGGGTTGCCTTTCATGCATTTTTTTTAACTACGTGATATTAAAAAACGAAAGAAGAAATAAATCTATGCAACTTAAGGCACAATATTTTTATTCAAAACTCAAAATAATAAGATACGAACATTTCTATATACTTAGGAATAAAAAATTAACATCACTTATATGCATTAAATGGAATATGTTTATTTGAATGATAAAATTATTTTAAAACAAAAAATGCATGAAAAAACAATAATATAAAAAAGATATAATGTATAAAGATATACAGAAAAAACATTAAAATATGAACTAGTTTTAGTACTTAAAAGCAAACATTATATACATTAAATTTAACTTATTTATCTGAATGATAAAAATATTTTAAAATAAAAAAAAACGCATGAAAAAACAATAATATAAAAAAAGATATAACATATAAAGATATATAGAAAAAACAATTAAAATATGAACTAGTTTTAGTACTTAAAAGCAAACAATATATACATAAAATTAAACTTATTTATCTGAATGATAAAAATATTTTAAAATAAAATGCATGAATAAACAATAATATAAAAAAGATATAATGTAAAAAGATACAAAGAAAAAACATTAAAATTTGAACTAGTTTTTGTACTTAGAAAAACACATTATATACATTAAATTAAACTTAATTATCTGAATAGTAAATGAATATTTTAAAATAATACAATATAGAAAAGATACATAAGAATATAGAAAAATAAGAAGAAAGAAAAAATATAGAAAGTATCATATAAAGAAAAACCCCAGAATGATAAAGCAATCAAATTTGAACTATTCTTGAAACGAAGCATTAAACGCCAAAAATTTCAAGTTACATTAAATGGAACATGTTTATATGTGAAGAGTAAAGAGTTGTGTTGTTTCAAAAGTGAGAGAGAATTCAATATATTGAAAAGATATCTAAAAAAATATGAATAAAATGTTCAGTTACTGTTAATCCATAGATTAGAGAACCATCTCTGCATCGTCGAACATGTCCAGGAGAGTCATATCCTTTTTATCAGCATTAGCAAAGGTGACTTTAACGAAGGAGTGGGCAGCTACATCTTCCCGTGAAACATCGGCGGTTTGGCTGAAAATTATTTCGCCATCTGCAGCAATATTGACAACAACCCTGCAATCTTTAGCATTAGTTTTCCAATTAAATACCATTGCCACCGCTCCGCTTATTAATTTATACATTCGGTTTCCATTTTCATCAACAGAAATTTGTAATCCTTTTATGTCATCGTCTGACACCAAAGTAGCAGCAGTAACTTTTAGATCATTTTTTCTGCAAGTTTTACTCAGGAAAGATCCATCTATTTCCAAAGTTGCCTTTCCGCTTCTCAGCGACATCCAAGCAGTGAAGGACTTCTCTTTTCGTCCTCGCAGATCTATGTCCTTTATACGTCCAATAGTGAAATAATCCTTGATTTCTTCTTGAACAATATCAATAAATTCCCTGGAAGGATTATCCCTCTTGTCTAAGAACTTCTTCTGGTTTAAATGAATAGGTGAAGGATCTTTTAAATCAGCTAAAGCTTTTTCATATGATATGTACTCACATTCACGATTATAAAATACATTTATATTCTGGTACACAAACGCATTAACAATTTCAAAACTATTTCTTTCCGAATTCAAGAAGTTCTTATTGCGCTTTCTCAAGGGACCTGGATTTCGAAAATCGCCACTCGCACTCATTATTATAACTATAGGTAGACAAAATTCGTAATGTCTAAATCAAAAAGCAGTTTGTTAAAACCTACTGTCAGTTTATTAAATTTTAGCTAAATGTTAATTTTCCATAAACACTGTGTACTATCTTTGCTGACGGTAACTACCCATTGGTTGTAAATGAGCCCCTAAGAAAATTCGAAACCAATTAGAGATCAGCCTGCTGACGCATAACTATCTAGGCATCATGGGATATAATATGTCTTATATTATCTGAATTATTTTTATTTATTTATAATTTCTTCAAACAATTTATTTTTCCCTCTTTTGAAAGTTGTTCTCATTAATTTCTTTGTTCGTGTTCGTTCTTTTTTTTCCCCTTCGGCTATAAAAAGATGTGTTCGTTTACGAACACTATAACTGCTAGTTTACTTCATTCACTCAAACTACAAAGAATAAATTTTTATTTCTTAATTTCTTCCAATCTTAATTGTTTTTGATAATTTATACTAACAAACACATTTTTTTAAATGTCTTTCCAATTATTTTTTTCAATCATTTAGTTGCAGAGAATAATATTTAAGCCTAAGTCTTTTGAAAGACTTTTATAAGACTAAGTCCTAACTGAAAATATTTCTCTAAATATATTCACATTTTGATAAATTTGATACTCACTTGCTCTCACGGATACGTATTTCATAACAAAATTTAATATTCTTGTTAAGTAAAATCACTGCTCAGCCGTTTTGTTTAAAAAATTAACCCATGGAATGATTTGTCTTGTGCAGTTGTAATTTTAAAAGAATTAATTATTCTTATACAAATATATTAACTGTTCTGAAGTATTTATAAATAGACCGAATTAACAGCATAAACTAACAACGAAAGATTGCATGTTCTTCATATTAATGGAAATTTGTTTACTTCGAACCCATTTAGAACTTGCGTTGCGAAAACGCAACATTAAATTCAAAAATTTTTTTTAATATTTTTCTGGATATTTTTGAATTAAACTAAAATTTTAATGTTATTTATCATTCTTTAATTGTTGATTTTAAATTAATTTTATATATTTTCAATTAGTAAGATTTTCACATCTAGATCAAATGATTTTATTTCCATGTTTAGAAGAAAAAGAATTGAAACTTGTTAATGCAGGGGTACTCAACCTTTTTTTTCCGACAGACACATACATATGACAACTATTTCACGCGGGCCGCAACACGAGGATTACTGGGTGAGGGGGGCGATCCTAGAAGATGCGTGCCAAAGCAAAGGGCGGCCTCGGGCCGTATATAATAATTCTATCAATTAGGCAAAATTTTTACGAATTTCTCAAAATAAAACTTATAAGTCACATAAATATGCTAAATTTTAAAAAAATATTGACTAATCGAAATAAGTCCCGATTTCTTGATAACATAGCACAGATTAAGAGAAATAGAATGTTAATGTTCAGTGTATTAGTGCGCGTAGTCCATTAATGCCTACTCTTTATACACATCCTTCATTTGGTAGCAAAATTCATGGAAGAGCCGGCAATACCTCAAGAAAAACTAGTACTGGCGGCGCACTGTTGATCAATGTTTAACAAAGGCGACTCAAATATGATATTTGCGAGTCGCTTTACAAAAATATCTAATGTGATCAATATTACCTAAGTCATAGGAGTGTTTAAATTCCATATGTATTGGGGAAGATTAAAAATTTTCAATTTAATAATAACCTTAGAATTTAGAAAAACACAATAGAGGAAAGAAGTTGTAAGTGTCTATTTGTATTTTTATTAATGCTTTACTTTTTATTCTTATACAGGTAGATGAGTTTAGAATGCCCACGTTAAGTATTAATCAAAATATGAAACATTCTCTTTAGGGGCGTCACATTAGGACTTTGCATGCAGGTGCCCGACACCCTAAGATCGATCCTGGTGGGGGGACGTTATGAGATCAAGGACATTTAGAATGATCAACTGACTATTGATCAAAATATAAAATTCATAACTTTGAATTTTATTTTATAAAAGTACGTTAAACTCTATCAAACTCAACTGACAAAAATTAGGATTTATGCGCTAAATATTTGAAGACAATTCAACAAGGCTTCCTTAATTCTGCCTTAAACGTCATGCAGGGACGTTTTTAACCACCCTGGCTCCCTAGGCACTTCAAATTGACTTTTCGGTATGCTCATGCCCCTCTAGGGGAACACGCCTCACAGTTTGAGAAACGCTGCGTAACATTAATATTTATTTACGTTACAATTCGTCTTTTCTTATTTTATTTTATTATACTACACATTTATAAATATATATATATATATATATATATATATATATATATATATATATTCATGTATTATTACATGCATTTTCCATATAATGTAAACACCAAAGAAATTTTGAACATTACTTTTCTAAAAACATTTAGTGTATATTCTGATAGTGGCAAAACCATTTGACGTTGCTTAGGAAAGAATATTTTCTTTAATTACAGTTAGAAAAATATTTTTCATACAATTGAAAACTTTATTTTACACGTGATATATATATATATATATATATATATATATATATATATATAATCCAATATAAGAATTTTTTAATATATAATCATATACATATACATTATATATATACAGTCGAACCTCCGTATTACGAACCTCTATATTGCGAATTTTTCTATATAGCGAACTTTTTCCTGGAACCAAGAACATTTCACGATATTCTTCGTAAAATAACCTCCTAATAGCGAAGTGCATTTTCCATATAACGAACTTTTCTCTTGTGATTTGATTTTTTTTTCTCCCTATTTTTAAAGTATTCCTCGACATTTAAGATTTTTTTCAACATTTTATGGTAGTCATAAATCTTGAACTGGTTTTATTTATTGCCTAACTCGCCAAAAATAATAGTATTCTGGGCGTAAGGAAATGGAACCTTTAACCCCACTGTCCAGTTCACTAGAAACATCTTCGACTTCCCCTTTCACCCTCAATGGAGTTGTCTCTCCCCCGTGTTCTTGAACTAGTCTCCGTTTATTTGTAGTGTTTATCAGGAGTACTGGTAACTTCGTTTCTAAAAGTTCGAAAATGTCAAAATATAAGTGCTTGTGCATCAAAGAAAAACATTTAATTCTTCAGGAAGAGGATAAAGGCGTCAAGAAACTTTCCTTGCAGTTCTTCTTTCTTTCTTTTTTTTTTTTTGGTAAGATATATAAAATAAATATATACTAATTAACAAAAAGTTGTAAGTAATTACTTTTTTTAATGTATAGTGTTTATGAAATTAAAATATTTTTTATGGGGTTTATAAAAAAAATTGAAAGATGCACCTCTGTGACTGGCTCACGCGTTTTTTCATTAACATGTCCTTTTGGGTTCTTTGGGGCCATAATAAATGGCAATTCTTTTCCAACCAACCCGAGAAGTAAAACGCGAATGAAAAATGCAACTTAGGAAGCTTTTAAATAACATAAGTTTAGAGTAAGCGGTGTGGCATTTGGGGAGTGTTATGATAGTCCGTGTTGCAAATGTGAAGAGTATTTCGAGAAGTTAAGTGACAGTCAAGAGAGGTTACCCGTGACAGAGAGCCTGTAGTCAAGGTAGATACTATTCTACTCCAGTGGACCGCAACTTCAGCTAGGATCAGATAGATTGCTGTTTCGATGGACATTAAGGTAGGAGTTACCATTTTAATATTCGGATCTGTGTTTGCATTGAAATTGAGCTTAGGTGAGTTAGTTATTGATAGTGGTCCGGGTTACCGTAGATTCTTTCACATATTGTTTTAAGTTCTGTTATTGGTTTAAGTTAAGATCTTAATAAAGTAATATTAAGATTATGGCAGCTTCTGGTTCTTCATTTATTACTACACCTCTAGCTCACGCTGATAATCTAGGCGAAGGGGAGCGCCCTTACACCTCTGTATAGCGAATTTTCCTTATTACGAACTTTTCCCTGGGATTCAGCGACTTCGTTACATAGAGGTCCGACTGTACATGATAAAAGAGACTCATTCATCCCGTTATCTCCGAAATTATTAGACCTTCAGACTTGAAATTTGGCAGGTATAGGACCTCTTCCCTTTGACAGGGAAGAGGTCCTCCACAAAACAGTTTTTGCGAAAATTAACCCCTAAGGGGCGAAGCGAGAGTTTAAGTGTCGTTACAGATTTATATTACCGATTTTAAACTTTTAAGTGTACACACTTGAAATTTGACAGGCACGTTCCTTTCATAAAGTCGTGATCCTCTGCCAAAAGTGTATTGCGAAAATCTACGCTTCAGGGGGCGTAGCAAGGGGTTAAGGGGAGTAATAGATAAATTTTTCCGTTTTTGAACTATCAGATCTACATACTTGAAATTTGCTGGGCAGGTTTCTTTTTTTTGATGAATAGAGATCCTCTAAGAACGGATTTTACGGAGATAGACTCCTATGGAGGGGAGAGGAGTTACTGGGGCGTATATATAAAAATGATAATAATTTTAAAAAAATAAAATGATAAACATAAATTAATTTTAGTCTTCGAATTAGGGGAGACCGGGGCAAGATAACGAATGTCTTAATTTTTCCGTTTTCTTCTAGGTGGAAAGATCAACCGGACACTACTGGCTCTGTTTGCCGTTCGTTAAACAATAGTATAGAGAAGCTGAAATCGCCATTTTTGTATTAGTTGTGAAGCTTTGATTGTTTATTGCTGCCACGATATAACTTTTATGCATGTGTAAATAAGCTCTGCTACAAATACAGGCAAGATATATCATTTCTCTTTAATATTTATGAGTAACTTAATTTAAATACTATCTATTACCATGAAAAAATGTCAATTAATCGCCTTCCTTCATGGCAATGAAAACGAATATTTTTAAGCAGACAGTCCGGGCAAGATGACGAGCTCGTCATCGTGCTCCGTGTTTCGGAATTTATTAAACTAACTACGTTTTATCCATTTTCTTAAATACTGTGAACACTTGTTTGTCTGTGTGTTTGTCCGCTCGACCTTGCGCTTCTATCTCCTCTGGGGGTAAAGGAAGCATTGGATCGGGGAATGTGTCGTTCGAAAGGGGGTGACCAGTGGAAGACATTTTTGCTCTCCACTTAGCCCCTTCCCCTAGCCCCCTAAAGAAAAACCCTATCAGGATCAAAAAATGAAATACCTCAATATCTTCGATTCTAACAGTGCGATTCCTTCACGACCGGTACAGTTCGATCGGGTTTCGCCTTGGCAACACTTTTCAAAGTTGCAGGCTACACCCGCAATGATGGTGGTTTTTAAAATATAGAATAATAGTGGTAATCGCGTCAGACCATGGTAGTAGAAAACCAACATATAAACCTTCCAGAAGAACTAGAACTTATGACAAATGCTGATTCCGATGTACCAAAGATGCCTGCCAATATGAGAAAAAAAGAAAAAGCAAAAAAGTGAGCTCAAGCATTCTTACAAGCACACCCATCAAGGAAATGTTAGAATAAAGGGAATAGTAGAAGGAAGAACAGAAAACACTAAGAAAACAGAGAAAAAAGCTTGTGAAGCTAAAAAGGGAGTAAAAAAACTCAAACTAAGTTCCTGTAGGCCTAAGTCTATAAAATCCAGGTCAAACATTCCAGTTTCATCAACTTCAAAGGATGGTGTTGTAAGATGTCCTGCTTGTGAAGAGGAATATTGTGACCATCCACTAGAAGAATGGATCAAGTGCTGTAAATACCAAGGGTGGTGGCATGAGGAATGTTCCAATTATGAAAATAGCACTTTTATATGTGACTATTGTTAGCTGCACAGCTAAACACTTCAACATTACGTTACAATGCATTACGCTTAACTTGATACAATGTAAGATGTAAAAACACAGTTATCATTTGTTAAAACCATGTAAACATATTCAAAAGATAAAATATGTTCAACCTTATTCAGTGTTGTCATCTTGCCCCAAGGCCGAAGTCATCTTGCCCCAGTACTGGAGCAAGATGACAATTTGTTAAGGTTATGAAAAAATAAAATCATCCTTTGTTATTTTTTATTTGAAAAATTAAATGGTGGTGGAATAAGAAATGGTTCAAAATTTTCTTACCTGACTTGTTACGTTAACTCAAATAGGAAACATCATCTCTTGCTGCACCTGGAAGTATAGTTACTAATTTCCTGGAATTGGACTTGTCTGAAAAGAAATTGTATCTCGATAGCAAGAGACGACCACACACGAACGAGTTTGAACATGAACTGTTTATTTACGCAAAGGAATATTACAATGGAATGCGCAGCGCGCCATCTGTGGACTGTAAGATTAAACATACCACCCCCCTTGAAACACGGAGGGGTTTCAAAATTAAGGAATTAACCTAAACATACTAATGAATTAAGCATACGAATTAACATACAAATTGACAATAAAGCACACTTCTAAATTAATGAAATTAAGCAATGAGATTTACAGAAGTATAGATGACCTCAACAATGCTAAAAGAAAAATTATACACAATTCACAAATGTTCAAGTGTTTATAGGAAGTGGACACAGTTAAGCAATTGGTCTCACAAGTTCACTAGTTTGAGTTTTTACCGTAACCTTATGAGCCTTATAGACCTTAGAACGTTTCCGTGACTTTCCCTAATTTCCACTGTAGTGGGGGTGAGTTGTCGTGTTTGATTAAGACAAGATCTCCGATGTCAAGGTTCTTTTGAACGATGAGCCATTTCAATCTTGACAGCAGCAATGTCAAGTACTCTGAAGACCATCTATTCCAAAAATGTTGGATCATTCTTGTAAGCAATCGCCAACGGTCGCAGTGGTGAAGGTCGTCTGGAACTGTAGGTTGCGAGATAGCTGTTAATGCCTTTCCTATCAGAAAATGTCCTGGTGTGAGAACACAAGGATCATCCGGGCTGCTAGATAATACACATAGTGGTCTGAAGTTGAGGCATGCCTCAATATGGCTTGATAACGTGGATAGTTCTTCGAAGGTGAGACTAGTGACTCCAACAACTCTGTTCAAATAAAACTTAAAGGATTTCACTGTAGCCTCCCAAATACCTCCAAAATGAGGAGCAGATGGAGGATTGAAGTGAAAGGTGATGTTGTCAGTTACCAGGAATTGATGAACGGCATCTTCCTTCATCAACTGGCGGAACTCCTTTCTGAGATCTCTGCTAGCTCCATAGAAATTGGTTCCTTGATCGCAGAAGATCTCTGATGGTTTATTTCTGCGAGCCACGAATCTTTTTAAACAAGCGATAAATGCTTTTGATGTTAAGTCACTAACGACTTCAAGATGAACCGCCTTCGTTGCTAAGCAGACTAAGACGCAGATGTAGCACTTAGTATTGCGGCTTCCTCTTTCTTTGGAGCTTCGTATCAAGATCGGGCCGGCGAAGTCAATACCAGTTCGTTGGAATACAGAAGAGGGGCAAACTCTGGATTCTGGAAGATCTCCCATGATTTGTTCGACGAATCTTGGACGATTTCTGAAGCATGGGATACATCTTCTCACTACTCTTCTAACTGCATTCTGCTGAAAGAATCCAAAATTTTTCTCTGAGAGCTGCTTGGAGAAGTTGTGGACCGGTATGAAGAAGTTTCAGGTGATAATCAGTGATAATTAAGTTCACGATGTTGTTTTACAAATGTTCGTTGTCAAATGCTGGTTCGTGTTTTAACTAAAACGTTGCGACTTTAGGATTGTAAATTGGTTTATTTCGAGATGGTGCTATTCGCACGCTGTTCCAAGATGGAAGCTACAACAACAACTCAAGCGGAGGTGCTCAGTCGGCGGATGACATTCGCGACAAAAAATAGATACCATTATGGACTGAACACACGACATGGTAGGAAGCAAGATGGGATGCTTCTGTGATTCTGAAAGTATTGAATTTTTCAGTCTACCACCGACACGAATTATTCCGGAATCATCGTAGAACGGAGTCAAGGGTTTAAGCTTGTTGGTCGAAGGAAGCTGCTTACCTGCTGAAAGATAGGAGACTTCCATCGAAAAATGATCACGCTGGATGAACTTAACAATGCTATCTCGGCTTCGCTCAATTCTGCCGTTGTTAAGAAGGACTTTCTTCTTTTACACGTAGAAAGAGAACAATTCACAAATCTTAAGCAATTGGAAACAACTCTTTTCAACTTGTTCCAAGACGAAAATTTTTGAAAGAACTCAGCCTTGAAAGTCGCATCAACCACATTCAGCATAATCAGCTTGGATGTTCTTTTGGCTTCGGCAGACATGTGTTCTTATAATTGTGGATTATCTTCAAACTCTCCAATCGGAAAAGTAGAACTTTTTAACCAATCGGGTCCGTTGAACCACAAGTAAGTTGCACTTTTCTAGTTTAGTTGGGAGTATCCCTCTCGTTCCACAGTCCGCAGTCAACGTAAAGATGACTAAGGGTAGCTCTTGAAGCGGCTGGATAATTTTCTTGTTCGTCAATGGCAAGCTGTCGCAAGGTTATCGTAGAGAGGAATGATGCTGAGGACGTACCATACTTAACAGTAGTTAGGCGATATTCCCTTATAGGTTCAGTTGGAGAATCCCTGCAGAGAATTCTTTGCCAGTCTAAGTCTTCGTCGTGAATTTTAATCTGGCGAAACATCTTTTCAACATCAGCGCAAATGGCTACATTGAAAATTCGAAATTGGATAAGATTAGGGAAAAGAGTTCTGGCTGCACTCTTGGCCAACCATGAGCAGATCGTTGAGAGAGAGTCCAGACGAAGTTTTACTGAAGGCGTCAAAGACAACGCGAAGCTTTGTTGTACTGGTGTCCCTAACAACTCCATGGTGAGGACGGTATAAACTTTTATGTTATTAATTTCAGAGTCCGGAACAAGTTCCACACACACACACATGAGCTTTAGATCAAGGTATTCCTTCATGAAATTTCGGTACAGCTTGTATTTGTCAGGATTAGAAATGAGATGGTGTTCCACGCTGATTAGCCTACGAATTGCATTTTGTTTTGAATCACCTAACAGCGTCGGAGGAGTGTGAAATGGCAACCGTACTGTGTATCTGCCATTCTCCTCCCTAGAATGTGTCTTTACGAAATGATCTTCACAAGCCTCTTCTAATGAAGTTAAGGGTTTGGCACATGGCACAGAGAGAGAATCTAATTCCCACAATTTGTTGATAAGATGATCCGATACTAATTGAATATGATTGATATAGAAAGAATTTTGCCCACTATAGAATTTGCCTTATCACCAATTATCCAACCCAATTCTGAACGAATGGCAAATGGCTTATCCTTACCCAATGATAACGTTTGACCCTTTAGCAATAGCAAAGTAAGGTCAACACCAAGTAGCACATCAATTGGACCACTCTTGTAAAATACTGGATCAGCCAGAGAAATATCCCCAAATAATTCCCGCATTGAGGAATCTAAATCGTGATGTGGAATCATACCTACAATTTTGTTGATCACATAGACTTACGCATGAAAAGAATTTTGAGATGAAAAATGTGAGGTAAATTGAATCTCAGCTAGTCCATTTGTACGCGTATCGGATGCGCCCAAACATGATATACGCACATTGGCTTTTTCTTTTCGCAATCCCAGCATTTCAATACATTCATTTGTAATAAGCGAAGCCTGGCTTCCGCTATCAAGAAGACATCTACAGGTCTGATAGTTACCCCAAATATCTCTTACCTGAATTAGAACAGTGCAAAGAATTTGAACATCTGGGTTCACATCCGAAATACACGATATAACATCCAACACTCTAGAATTTTCACTTTGTTCACTAGTACCTGAAATAGGGACAGGCGAAAACACAGGAGCGTTAACAGAAAGTCCTCTAGAATTTAACACATTTACAGCGCCTTGTCTTCCCTTAGCACTAACATTTTCAATATGAAGTAAAATGTGGTAGGGTTTCTTACACTTTTTACATCTAAACTTGCTTTTGCAAGTTTTCACACTGTGAAACTGAGTTAAACAGTTAAAGCAAACATTATTCGTTTTAACGAAATTTGAACGGCCTTGGTCTGACAGTTTTATATATAGGAACATATCATATCTCGATAATGTATGTTCTGCATTAAATAAAGGACATTGTGACTGGGCATTAGACGCGACTAAAGTCACCTTCCTTTGAACATTTCTCTTAGTAGTTGAACTCGTAATGGATCTCGCTTGTGTTGCGAGGAATTGCAACAATTCATCTAACCTTGGGATGATATCTGTTGAAAAGGTTCTCTCAAACCAAGTTCTGGAATTTGGATCGAGCTTAAACAATATCATATGCATTAAGAGTGTATCTGAAGTTGGGTCACCTGGTATTCAAATGACTCCAACATCCTTACAAATTCCTTAGTGGAATCTATTAAATTTAGAATTTGTGTGGATGATTCTCCACTCAAGGGCGTTATATTAATAAGCTTTTTAATTAAGGAGGACATAATTTCTCTTTTATTAAAGTACCTATCCTTTAGAAATTTCTAAGCGATTTCGAAATTATCATTGGTAATGGATAAAGAATTAACGATTTTTAATGCCTCTGACTTTAAGCTGCCCTTTAATATTGCAACTTTTGCGCTCCCATTAAATTTTGATTGTTGGAAACTGCAGCTTCAAAAAGATCAGAAAATGCAAGCCCCTCCTCAGTTACACCAGAAAATATAGGTAGGGATAATGTAGGAAGTTTCACTTCAGCTGACCGAGCCGAGACTAAACTTTGATTTGAACCTTGGTTTTTAACCACAAAATCGGAATTTACTACAGAAGGCATAAGCTGTGTGTCTATAGCGACAAGTGTTGCTTCTAACGTATCTAAAATGTCGTCCTTATCCGTACAATAAGTTTCCTCGTCCTTTTCCTCACAAATACTTATAATATAGAATCCAAAATATCCTTTACTTCAATTCTAAATTCTAAGAATCTATTTTTCCGAGCCAATAAACCAACATAATTTAATTTCTCAATTTCCTCTTCTGTTTTGTTTTGCAATTATTTAATATAGAGGATATAACATTCTTTTTTCTTCAATAAAACCTCATTATCCATTTTATTATAGCAAAAAGAATAATTTAAAGAAAAACAAATAAACGCAGCGCGCGCTGCGCTCGCGAATGACTAATTGTCTAGTCGAAAAAGATATGATTCCCTTGGGACCGCGTAAGGAGGAAAAGAGAGAGTAAGGGAGAAATTCCAAAAAGAATTACTACGGAATATATGAATGGGAAATTTTACACACAAGCAAGGTAA
This sequence comes from Trichonephila clavipes, assembly GCA_019973935.1. NCBI lineage: Eukaryota > Metazoa > Arthropoda > Arachnida > Araneae > Nephilidae > Trichonephila > Trichonephila clavipes. The sequence continues at coordinate 165,136 of BMAU01000020.1, read as the reverse complement.
AATGAAACAAGTTTTTTGTTACATATGATACAGGAACGACAATGGCAGAAACACACAAGTAAAGAGTGTTTTTTTAGAGGTATAGAACTTTAAATTGCAATAAAACAACGATGTATTATTCGATTGACATGAATTT